>JARQOD010001757.1:56349-90631 GCA_033576555.1 Oophaga sylvatica | reverse complement strand
TATATACAGTAGATAACACAGGATCCAAAATTCACAATAGTTGATGTCACAGCTCACCTCCTCCTCCTATACAATGAGTGATAACACCTCTATATACAGCAGATAACACAGGATCCACCATTCACAATAAGTGATGTCACAGCTCATCTCCTCCTCCTGTACAATGACTGATAACACCTCTATATACAGCAGATAACACAGGATCCACCATTCACAATAAGTGATGTCACAGCTCACCTCCTCCTCCTGTACAATGACTGATAACACCTCTATATACAGGAGATAACACAGGATCCACCATTCACAATAGGTGATATCACAGCTCACCTCCTCCTGTACAATGACTGATAACACCTCTATATACAGCAGATAACACAGGATCCACCATTCACAATAGATGATGTCACAGCTCACCTCCTCCTCCTGTACAATTACTGATATCACCTCTATATACAGGAGATAACACAGCATCCACCATTCACAATAGGTGATGTCACACCTCACCTCCTCCTGTACAATGACTGATAACACCTCTATATACAGTAGATAACACAGGATTCACCATTCACAATAGGTGATGTCACAGCTCATCTCCTCCTCCTGTACAATGACTGATAACACCTCTATATACAGCAGATAACACAGGATCCACCATTCATAATAGGTGATGTCACAGCTCACCTCCTCCTCCTCCTGTACAATGACTGATAACACCTCTATATACAGGAGATAACACAGGATCCACCATTCACAATAGGTGATGTCACAGCTCACCTCCTCCTCCTCCTGTACAATGACTGATAACACCTCTATATACAGGAGATAACACAGGATCCACCATTCACAATAGGTGATGTCACAGCTCACCTCCTCCTGTACAATGACTGATAACACCTCTATATACAGTAGATAACACAGGATTCACCATTCACAATAGGTGATGTCACAGCTCACCTCCTCCTCCTACTGTACAATTATTGATAACACCTTTATATACAGTATATAACACAGGATCCACCATTCACAATAGGTGATATCACAGCTCACCTCCTCCTCCTGTACAATGACTGATAACACCTCTATATACAGTATATAACACAGGATCCACTATTCACAATAGGTGATATCACAGCTCACCTCCTCCTCCTGTACAATGACTGATAACACCTCTATATACAGTATATAACACAGGATCCACCATTCACAATAGGTGATATCACAGCTCACCTCTTCCTCCTGTACAATGACTGATAACACCTCTATATACAGTAGATAACACAGGATCCACCATTCACAATAGTTGATGTCACCTATGATGAGAGGTTCAGTGCCAAGTTAAAGGGAATCTGTCACCCTAAATTGGAGGGATATTTAAATGATGGCAGTCAGGTCAGATGGCGGTGTTTTGGGTACTTGCCTTAACATGTTGTTCGCCGCTGTCTCCATTATTTCTGGGAATTGTAGTCGTTGCCCTCCATATAACGCACCTGAGCATTGCAATCTTGAATTGCGCATGCGCAGTATGCTTTGCCCGCAGATTCCAATGCGCAGGAGCGTTATATGGAGGGCAACGACTACAATTCCCAGAAATAATGGAGACAGCGGTGAACAACATGTTAAGGCAAGTACCCAAAACACCGCCCATCTGACCTGACTGCCATCATTTAAATATCCCGCCAATTTAGGGTGACAGATTCACTTTAATGCCAATGATATCAAGAAGAGAAGCACTAAAAAGAACCGAGGTAATAAAAATGAAACTTTATTAGACTGAATTTTAGGTGTCTTTTATCTGGGTCTGTTTGTATGGATGGATCATCGATTTCTGCTTAGATTGCACTTCTTTTTTTTCATGATATCGTATGAATGTTATTGTAAGCACTAATATTTCTTTATGTATTTATGCATTGTTTTAATTTGTATTATTACATTTATTGTATGCACTGGCATTATTCTCTATGGTTTATGCTTGATATTTATATATATTGTTTTATTTACATTTATTTTACCTTAGTATCTTTTTTAATGTTCTTAATGCATTGGACATATAGGCTAATGTGCATAATGAACTGGTCATATGTGCAATTCATTAGTGTATATTATTCTCACTTATTGTTTACACCATTGTATTCTTTTCTTTTATGGTTTTGCTCTGTTATTCCCTCCACGTCTTGCATTCCTTGCACTTCTACACTTCAAATGTTCGTCACTGTCAGCACTCATGTTTTCAACATGTTTGGTATAATATACAGTACGTACCTGCTTGCGCATGTGTGCGTTTGGCGTCCCATTACTTGGCACCACCGATGGCGTCTCCTCTCGGCTCTGAATGTGCTCGCATCTTCGGCCCCGCTCATGTGATTCCATGTGGGCGGCGGTGAGTGAAGCGGGCCCTCCGTTCCGATGACACCCTCGGTGACGTTGACTTCTGGGAGCAGCGGGCATCACATGCGCCACTAAGAAGCAGGCTTTCTACGGTTTCTAATATCTACCTGGATAGGCTCACTATATGTACCGTACATAAGGCTTCATTGATGCCACTCCCCCGGAAGAAGGCACTGCGCCGAAACGCATCTTGGGGTGGGTGGCACCTCATTTTTGCAGGTAACCCTTTTGGCATTTAAGACTTTTCCTTCCACGCTTTTTTTTTTTAGCCTCTGTAGGACTTTCTTTTGTCTCTCTGTGTTCCTTTATTTGGGCATATGTACCCTCCATGTTATATTCACAGAACACACATTGCTGCACAATGCACATGCACTTTTGAGCAAATTTGCATACTTACAGTATAGACCAAAAGTTTGGACAAACCTTCTCATTTAAAGATTTTTCTGTATTTTCAAAACTATGAATTAACATATGTGGAATTATATACTTAATAAAAAAGTGTGAAACAACTGAAAATATGTCTTATATTCTAGGTTCTTCAAAGTAGCCACCTTTTGCTTTGATGACTGCTTTGCACACTCTTGGTATTCTCTCTCTCTTGATGAGCTTCAATATGGTACAAATATTATAATATAGAGCATTTATTAGAATAAAGCATTTAACTCTTCCTAAATTAAAGCTTAAGCTAAATCCAACCCAGATCACGGTGCAAAAAAGCAGAAAAAACTTGTCTTTTATGGGATGAATTACAGCTGCTGCTAGGAGGGAGTATTACACTAACAGCTGCTGGACGAATAATGCACTGGAGCGGCGCTGGAGCCTCGGTGGCCTCCGATGACTCTTTGTCTAACTTTTATTAACTACTTCATCATTCTTGAAAACACCTCTGAGCTTCATAGAACTGAGCAGCTTTCTAAGACAATCAGATGTGATACTCGAGAAACTCTCATCCATGATAATGAAAGCCATATTAAGTTATAGGGAATATTCCCAAGTATATCCAGCACATTACCAGTAAATCAGCCTTTAGGGCACTTCTGGGTGAAAACAAAGCAAATCTTTAAATAGTTTCTGCCATTTCAGCAAATTTTACATAAATCAATAGCACAAGTGAATATAATGAAAGTCTGGGATATTCTCATCCAGGAAATCTGCTTCTTTTACTTTCCTCTCTACCTCCTGAACTCATCATTATAAAAAACACTGCTAGAATCCATCCATGATGTTCTCCCAGTTCACTGAGGGATCAGATTACAGCTCCCTATAAGTCTATAGAGAGAAGAAAGAGAAGAAGTGGCAGAGTAAGGCGCCACGTCCACCATCAGTTTTGACAGAAATTTCATCCGTTATTTTAACGCCCTACCGGGGGTGGGACACCTCCGGAACACCTCCGGAAAGAGCGCAGGGCTACATAGCCCTGTGTTAATTATGTTGCGGCGACGCACCGTCGCCGCAATACGCGAGGACATGCTGCGGTCTGAAAAGACGCGCCGCATGTCCGTTTACGCAGGTTTGCCACCTGCGTATTGTTACGCATAGTGGAGACGGATTTCTTGAAATCCCCTCCACTATGCTGTAACATCTGGACGCTGCGTGTTTGGCGCTGCGCCAGCGCACAGCGCCAAACACGCAGCGTTTCCTGACCGTGGAAACTCACCCTTAGGCCACGTTCACACGCTCAGTATTTGGTCAGTATTTTACATCAGTATTTTTAAGCCAAAACCAGGAGTGGGTAATAATACAGAAATGAAGATGTGTTTCTATTCTACCTTCTCTCTGATTGTTCTGTTGGTTTTGGCTACAAATAGTGATGTAAAATATTGATCAATTACTGAACGTATGAACAAGGCTTAAGAAAAAGAAGCAGCCAGAGATACCGAACAATTCTGCAGCTTTATACTAAGGTCCAAATTCATCATTGCCTTTGCGTCTGTGTTTTTGGCTAGTTTTTTTCCTTTTGTGCTTTTTTTTACACCCAGTTCATTATGCTATTTGTGTCTTTTTTAAAGTCTATTTTATTTTATCGCCTTTTTTTGTTTTCCACCTTTTTCACAGCATTTGGCACAACTTCACTTCAGTCGGGGGTTCTTGGTATATGAGTATGCCAAAGATTGGGCGCAATTATTGAGACTTTTGTTGCCAATGTTTGACTTTTTGCTAGAAAATTGCAAAACCAATATATGAAGAATTGCTATTTTGTACTTTGAGACAAATTCATAAATCACCTGCACCGAATAGATTAATTTTTCACCAAAAAGGCAACTAATAACAAGACAAAACAAGAAAATTACTTAAATAAAGATGCAAATGATGATACGGGACATATATTTTTTTCTCACCATGGTGCTAGATTCAATCTATGCTGCTCAATACTGCTGTCTAATAGCCTACATGCTGCTGCTTTCTAGTAATTGTTTTATCTCAACTCAGTGCTTCATTCACATTCACACTGCTCAGTACCGCTGTATAATATCCTTCATGCTGCTCAGTGGTGGACACAGTCAAAAAGGCTCAACTTCAGAAGTGTACGGCGCTGTGTTGCCATCCATTTCTGGGGGCTTCTTGAAATAACTTTGGGGTCATTGTCTTGTTGGAAGACCCATGATCTTGAACACCAACCCAGCATTCTAACACTGGGCACTACATTGTGACCCAAAATCGTTTGGTAATCTTCAGATTTCATGATGCCTTGCACACAGTCAAGGCACCCAGTGCCAGAGGCAGAAAAACAATCCAAAAACTACACTGTGTTCCAAATTATTATGCAAATAATATTTTCTCAGACTTTCCCAAATTACCTATATGAATTTCAGTCATTGTAATTTTCCAGTCAAATAACTATTAGAGTACAATTGAAAGGTTTTTGTACAAACTGCCTATGATAACAGTATATTTTTTTAAAAATAAAACACTCAAACTGCACTCAAAATGCATGTTCAAAATTATTATGCACAGCAGAGTTTTCAACCTTTTCATTTTAATAAAGAACAAAAAAATGGTCATTTTTGAAATTATAAGCATTAGTAGGTTCTTACAAACTGAAATCAAACAGTTTTCAACTCAAAACTTTATTCTAGGTGATGTTACATTTGCACATAGGACCCCTTGTTCGAAAGGAGCTTCTGAACTCTCTCGTCCATTGAATTTGTCAGGTTTTGATGGTTTCTGCTTCAATTGTTTTGCATGAGGGCAGAATACCCTCCCAGAGCTGTTGCTTAGATGTGAACTGCCTCCCGCCATCATAGACCCTCCTTTTGATGATGCTCCAGAGGTTCTCAATGGGGTTGAGGTCAGGGGAGCATGGGGGCCACACCATAAGTTTGTCCCCTTTTATGCCCATAGCAGCCAGAGATGCAGATGTGTTATGTGCAGCATGAGACGGTGCTTTATCATGCATGAAAATGATCTTGCTGCGGAATGCACGGTTCTTCTTCTTGAACCATGGCAGGAAGTGCTGTTTGAGAAACTCAACATACACTATGGAGTTCATCTTTACCCCTTCAGGGATCCTAAAGGGGCCGACAATCTCTCTCCCCATGATTCCAGCCCAAACCATTACTCCACCTCCTCCTTGTTGGCGCCGTAGCCGTGTTTGCATAGGGTATCCATCAACGAGCCTTCCTCCACTCCATCCATCTGGACCATCGAGCGTTGCACGGCACTCATTGGTGAACAAAACAGTTTTAAAGTCAGCCTTCATGTATTGTTTGGCCCACTGGAGCCGTTTCTGCTTGTGTGCAGTGGATAGAGGAGGTTGACAGGATGGCTTACGCATAGCTGCAAACCTCTGAAGGACCCTGCATCTTGTTGTTCGGGGGACGTTGGAGGCACCAGCAGCTTCAAAAACTTGTCTGCTGCTATGACAAGGCTTTTTTGCCGCTGCTCTTTTAACCTGACGTAATTGCCTGTAGGAAAGAGTCCTCAATTTTCCCTTATCAGCACGCACACGTGTGTTCTGTGAATCAGCTACATACTTCTTGATTGTGCGATGATCACGATGAAGAGTCTTGGCAATGTTGATTGTAGTCATGCCTTGACCTAAACACTCCACAATTTGTTGCTTCTCAGCAGCCGACACATCCTTTTTCTTTCCCATTTTGGCAGAAAATGTAGGCTGCTCAATAATGTGGGACAGCCTTCTTAAATAGTCTTGCCTTTCATTGGACACACCTGCCAAACTAATTAACACAGGTGTCTGCAATTGCTTACAGTGATATAAAGAGCCCTGACACACATCACCATCAATGAGTTTAACTGACAAACAAAAACTTCTTACCTTATCACTCCTAAACAATTTTTGCATAATAATTTGGAACACAGTGTATATTAGACTATAGGTTCTGTGTTCTTTTCTTTGTAGGTCTCATTCCATTTTCTGTACCAAAAAGCTCTATCTTGGTCTCATCTGACTATAAGACGCTTTCCCAGAAGGATTTTGGCTTACTCATGTACAGTTTGGCAAACTGAAGTCTAGCTTTTTTATGTCTCTGTGTCAGAAGTGGGGTCCAACAGAGTCTCCTGCCATAGTGTTTCATTTCATTCAAATGTGGACAAATAGTTTGTGCTGACAGCGATGCACCCTGAGCATGAGGACAGCTTGAATTTTTTTGGAACTTGATTGGAGCTGCCTTTTGCAGGACTATCCTGCGTTGCAACCTTTCCTCAATTTTTGTCTGTTGTCCACGTCCAGGGAGATTAGCCACAGTGCTAAGGGTTGTAAATTACTTGATAATGTTGCGAATCCATGGAGAAAGGAACATCAAGATCTCTATAGATGGACTTATAACCTTGATATTGTTGGTATTCTTCAGCAGTTTTGGTTCTCAAGTCTTCAGACAGTTCTCTTCTCCTCTTTCTGTTCTCCATACTTGGTGTGGCACACAGACACGCAATGAAAGATTTAGTCAATTTCTCCCCTTTTTATTTGGTTGGGTTGGTTTGTTGTAAATTTCATATTTCCCACATCTGTTGCTTGCCACAGGTGAGTCTGAATGAGCATAAAATGCTTGAAACAAAGTTATTTTTGGAAATGTGCCAACATTTTGTCTGGCTCATTTTTTGGGTTTTGTGTGAAATTATGTCCAATTTGCCTTTTTTTCTCTGTCTTTTTGTGTTGCTCCAATACACACAGAGGAAAAAAAACGTGTAATTGCAATAATATTCTGAGAGAAATACTTCATTTTCTGGAACAATTTCAATGGTGCCAACACTTTGAGCCATGGCTGTATGTATTAAGATTCATATTATGTAAACTATGTGTGAAGGATGGGAGGATTTAATGGCAGCTTATTATCCTCCTGAAACATGTATAGCTGCGACAGAACACCTGGCTCAGCAGGGGGACCCAGCCTTCTCAGCTTCAGAGAGGAAATTCACACCCCCATCATCTAGCAGTCTTCAATCTCCTACAGCAAGATGCTCTGTGGATATGATGTGGTGTAACTGCTTTGTTGAGTCAGTTATGATTTTATAAGGAGAATATGGACTTATCATATGTCCTAGTCACACGTCATTTGCATTTTCAAGATCTCTGAAATTGACTGAATGCCTTCTAAGTTCTTGATTCGCCCTAGCACTCCAGGGTGGGGAGATATGTAGAATGGCTAGTAGAAGCCAGATAGCAACACTGTGTTTGGTCTCCAAGCGTAACAGGGGCCCTGCTGGACCCGATGGTAGGAGAATTGCGCTCTATGAGCTTCCATTGGGAAGTTAATATTTTTCATAGGTTTTGAGAGATGTAGCTAAAGACCTCCAAGCCAAGGGATAATGACCCTCCTGTGGTGGAAAAGAATGTGACCAGCCAAGCTGATAAAGGCTTGTGTAAAGCCATCTGGTCTCTCTCTGTTATGCTTGCTATTCACTTTGAAAGTGGGTGCCACATCAAGTAATGTGCTATAAAGGAACTAGGAAAGCTAGCAGCCCATGCCCCTTGCGACCCAGCGCACACATGCTTGAACATCAAACTGGTAATTGACATGATACATCTGCTCATCTCCTTTGTATTACCCCTGTATTTTCATATCTCAACATTGTATATGTATAAGCAATGAGTATAAATAGTGTATTGTTTAGTGCACTCTTAAGTTGATTAAATATATAATTTAATCTTGGGATGCTCTTTTATCTTGATCCACGAATCCACATGTTTGTATTCTCGGCTTAACTTTCCATGCTACCGGGGCTGGTTTCCTGCCTGATATAATCCCAATAACTGACCAGGTTTATATTTAACGAGGAACTGGTGGCAGTCCTACCGGGTTGACTAGGCGCTGTTTCACTGTTGTTATTGAAAGGGGCCTCTCAGCCTGTCAGGGTTGTGGGTAAGTGTAGTGCCATGTCACTGACTTCGTGGGCTGCATCCTCTCACTCTCCGTGCATCCCTGGGACTATGTGGACAGGGGGTATATGTGTAAAACTGTACCAAACTGACCTTACGTGTCCCCAGGGGGTGCGGAACGTGATGTTAGCAAAAATGGGGAGACCGCACTACGTGATTCTTTTGATATAATATTGTTGTCAGGCGGGGTGGCGAGGTGCGGGTTCATCCCACTATGTATTGAGACTTATAGTGCCATACAGCAAAGTTCAAAACTTTGGTGACTGATATTATAACCTGATAATGGCTGGTTTTTCAACTATCCAACCAGTAGGTGTCCCTAGTGTCCAGTTTACCTTTGGGGGGAAATTCTGTTGCACAAGGACTCATAACACCAGCTATGTAAGTATAATGCACTTATTATGATAGGGTGATCAGATTATTGTCAAGGAAACCTTAAAAAAGCAAGGATTGTTTAAAGTGGAGAACCCCCTTAAAGTTCTGACAAGTAGAATTGATGTCCTGCTCGGGACTGAGAATCTTTTTCTATTGCTGCATGCCAAATCTTTCTTTGTGCTGATTGCACTTTTCATTTAATAAGGGAATTAAACTGTACATTTGTACAAGACTCCTGATGCCTCTGAGCTATTTAGATTTGAAAATGGAAATTCAAGCTTGTTTGGAAAACAGACAATAGGAGACACAAATCAGACAGGCAGTCCAAAGAAGGAAAGCCCCTCAAGGTGATTGTTATTGTAATTGGTTGTCATAAATAGATACAATGTGCATAATTAGGAAACCAACATAATGCGGAGATAAATCACTCAAATACACAGGAATCAAGATCAATGCCCACTTAAAAGTTACTAATCATGCAAGGAAAAGATTGGTGTTTAGAGGTGTACAAATTTCATAAAGGTGAAGAAAAAAGTATGACTGGTAAAATAACCTGCTCTCCTACGGGTAATTCAACCACCAAATAACCTTTATCATTTATATCTTTATTCTTATGAGCTAACAAAATGTGTCATTGCTTAGAACCACACATTATAGCAAGACTTAAAGGGGTTGTCCACTACTAGGTCAACCCCTTCTTAAACTAAATGCTCATCCCCGATAAAATAATAAAGCCTATGCTCACCTCCAGTGCCGACTCCGTTCCAGTAGTGTCGGCACTCACAGACCAGGGGCTGTGATGCGGTGGAATGACACATGATGTCCAGCACCCATTCAGCACTGGAGTCACTGTCTCCAAGTTTGGACAAACTGAACATCAGCTGCAGCTGATCCCTGGCTTCCTATTCATGTTCAGTTTGTCCGAAGGCGGAGACATTAACACGAGCGCTGACTGCGTTACAACACCATATCACAGCCCTGGGGAGAGCGAGTGCCGACATCACGGGAACGGTACCAGAATAGGAGGTGAGTATATGCTTTATTATTTTGGGATGGTAAGCGCTGTCTTTTCAAGAGACCGGGAGCTCGCGCACCCTAAGTGCAGTGCCCAGGAATCTGACCTCTAGATATCTCTCCATAAGGAGAGGGGCATAGATGTTCTCCTTTGGCTCCCATCACTCCTCATCACTCCTCCTCTGGACCAAACTCATTCCATTCCACAAGAAAAAAAGGTTTTTCCTCTTATTAGTGTTGAGCATTCCGATACCGCAAGTATCGGGTATCGGCCGATATTCGCTGTATCGGAATTCCGATACTTAGTTCCGATATTTTTCCAATATCGTATACCGGAATCGGAAGTTCCCATAATTCTTTTAGAGGCAATGTGATTTTAGTCAGCCAATGAGGAATCTTATGAAGTGTGGGCACATCCTGTAATGCTGCGGTCATCTTAACTAATGGCATGGCTGTGATTGACTGCTGAAATGATGTCAGAATGCACTATAAAAGGCGCCGCCGCCATTTTAGCGTCACTGTGCTGTGAACTCAGTTAGGGACAGAACGCTGTTCTGCTGACTTTGAGGGACAGTTAGACATTGCGATTTTGTGTACTGTGCTTTAGGCAGGCTAGTTTACCAACCGCTGTGTAAAGCTTCCTTTTGCCAGTGTTGTTTTAACAGCTCTGTGCAAGGTGTGTGTGAGAGTGCAGGTGACGCTGCAGTTTGCTCTGCATCCACTGCTGTTTGTAGGCATCTGCACGTGTCACTCACTGACTCTTTTTTTTATTTTATTTTGTGGAATTGGCACAGCTCCATTATATTTGAAAAAAATCTAATCTATTAGTGTGATGCGCTTCCATCCGTATACAATACATTGTTTGCAAACACTATAGAAGTACAGAAAGGAGCCTTTCACAGATAGTGAACAGTTGTGTTTCAGTGTTCACTGCAGTCTGTGAGGTTTTGATTTTTTGAGTGCAGATCACGCTCCAGTTAGTTCTTCAACCACTGCTGGTTGTAGTCTGCTGAGCGTGTGTCACTGCCTCATCCTTCACATTTTTCTCTAATTGGTGCTGCTCCATTATATTTGAAAAAAATCTAATCTATTAGTGTGACGCGCTTCCATCCGTATACAATACATTGGTTGCAAACACTATAGAAGTACACAAAGGGGCCTTTCACAGCTACTGAACAGTTGTCTGCAGTGTTCACTGTAGTCTGTGAGCTTTTCATTTTTTGAGTGCAGATTACGCTCCAGTTAGTTCTTCAACCACTGCTGGTTGTAGTCTGCTGAGCGTGTGTCACTGCCTCATCCTTCACATTTTTCTCTAATTGGTGCTGCTCCATTATATTTGAAAAAAATCTAATCTATTAGTGTGACGCGCTTCCATCCGTATACAATACATTGGTTGCAAACACTATAGAAGTACACAAAGGGGCCTTTTACAGCTACTGAACAGTTGTCTGCAGTGTTCACTGTAGTCTGTGAGCTTTTCATATTTTGAGTGCAGATTACGCTCCAGTTAGTTCTTCAACCACTGCTGGTTGTAGTCTGCTGAGCGTGTGTCACTGCCTCATCCTTCACATTTTTCTCTAATTGGTGCTGCTCCATTATATTTGAAAAAAATCTTATCTATTAGTGTGACGCGCTTCCATCCGTATACAATACATTGGTTGCAAACACTATAGAAGTACACAAAGGGGCCTTTCACAGCTACTGAACAGTTGTCTGCAGTGTTCACTGCAGTCTCTGAGGAATAACCACACTTAGGCCTTATAACTTTTCTGATTTTCTTTATCAATCTACCAAGATGAAGAAGGCAGGGAGTAAGGCACGTGGTCGTGGCCGTGGAGTTTCAGCAGGGAGAGGACGTGGGGATTCTGTGGCTGCTGCCGCACCCAGTGACACAGCATCCACCAGTTTTCCCCGTGAGCGTTCCTTTATGCGCACTTTTGTAGGAGCTCAGCGTACCCCCCTGCTGCGGGAAGAACAAATTGAAGCCGTTGTTGGTTGGATGGCAGCCAATGCATCAACTTCAATTGCTTCCACCTCCTCTCAGGACCACAGCACTGTTGAACAACCATCTGTCTCTTCACCGCCTGCCAAATTGCCCAGGCAGTCAGAGAGCTCTGTAAAGGAGCCATCTGAGTCTCTGCTTCTGTTCTCAGAATCTGTTGGCTTGCAAACAGGGGCCCAGCCAAGCAGCATTCTGGAATGTGAAGAAGAGGCAGTATGCAGTGATGCGCAACAGCTGTGTCTCTCTGAATCTGAAGAGGCGGGTGAGCCAGTGCCGATGGTCAGCACACCGCAGAACGCATCTGATGATGATGAGACTCAGGTGCCAGTTTATGTTGAGCATGGTGCTGGCCAGACCACCCAACAGCAGCAGGTGTTGGAAGAGGGTAGTGGAGATGATGAGGTCCAAGACCCAACATGGCATGAGGAACAGGAAGGTGGTGGGAGCAGCTCTGAGGAAGAGACTGCCCCAACGGTCCAAACAGTAGGGAGAGGTAGGCTGCAGACTCGGTTGCCTGTAGCCTCCAGTTTGGCACCCGTTCGTAGCAGTTCTCTTCCAACAGCCAAAACGGGCGCTCCCAGGACTTGCACTGCGTGGTCCTTTTTTGACACACTTGCAGATGATATTTCTATGTCAAATGCAAGCTGTGTAATCAAAAATAAAAAGAGGTAAAAGTGTCAGTAACCTTAATACCACAAATATGTGGAAACATGTGCGGTCAAAGCACGTGGTTGAGTTACAAAGACACACTGGAGATGTAGGCCAACCTACAGCAGCACCTACATCTTCAGCTCGTGTTGGAGCCTCTTCCTCCAGCTCACACACAGCTGGTTCGGCTTCCTCACAGGATCGCCATGGAAGAACCTCTGTCACTGTTGTCCAGAGACCCAGTGTTATTCCACCCACAGCTGCAAGTTCCCTGTCATCCTCACACTCCCAGGCCACAAAACAGCCATCGGTAGCACAGGCATGGGATAAAAGACGGCCATACTCGGCAAACCATCCACGAGCACAGGCTCTGAATGCTGGCATTGCAAAACTCCTGTCCCTTGAAATGCTGTCATTCAGGCTGGAGGAGACTGACAGTTTCCGTAACTTAATGGCATTGGCAGTCCCACAATACAATGTGCCCAGCCGATTTTATTTCAGCAGGCAAGCCGTCCCTGGTCTGCAAAAGCATGTTGAGGGAAAAATTAAACATGCGCTACTGAACGCTGTCAGTAGCAAGGTCCACCTGACCACCGATGCGTGGACCAGTACCCATGGCCAGGGACGATACCTTTCCCTCACTGCCCATTGGGTCAATGTTGTGGAGCCGGGTACAGATCTTGCGAGTGGCGCTGTACATGTTCTGCCAACTCCAAGGATTGCAGGAATCAAGTCTGTCCACATTGACTCCTCCTCCTACTCCAGTTCCTCAGAATCATCGCTGCAGGAGCCGTCACGGTCTACCTCCACATGGACCCGTGAACGCTTACCTGATGCGACCGATATGAGCACAGCCATGGCCAAACATCAACAGGCCGTCCTGAAATTAATTTCCATGGGGAATCGAAGCCACACAGCGCAGGAGCTCTGGAATGCCATCAAGCAGGAGAGCGACGTTTGGTTTTTGCCAGCGAATCTCCAGCCAGGCTTGGTAGTGTGTGACAATGGCCGAAATCTGGTGGCAGCTCTGGGCCTTGGCAACCTCACTCACATACCATGTCTGGCACATGTGCTCAACTTGGTCGTGCAGAGTTTTTTGAGGGACTATCTGGATCTTGATGTACTGCTGCACAAGGTCCGCCTAGAGTGCGCTCACTTGCGACGTTCCAGCATGGCCAGATCGCGCATTGCAGCTCTGCAACGCAGATTTCGCCTTCCTGAACATCGCATCATATGTGACGTACCCACCAGGTGGAATTCCACGTTACATATGTTGGAGCGGTTGTGTGAGCAGCAGCCAGCAGTAATGGAGTATCAGCTGCATCAGGCGCAATCAACTCGCAATTTGCGCCGTTCACACTTCACCACTACTGAGTGGGCCTCTATGAAGGACATCTGCCACGTTTTGCGTGCGTTTGATGAGTCAACGCGGATGGCGAGTGCAGATGATGCACTAGTCAGCCTGACTGTCCCCCTTATCTGCCTGCTTCAAAAAGCACTGCAAGCACTAAGGGATGAGGTTTTGGAAGAGGTGGAGGATGAGTAGTCACAAATTCCATCACCTTCTGGACAGTCAGCGCAACGTGGTTCCTCACAAAGGGCTGGGCAGGGCTCACTTTGTGAGGAGGATGAGGAGGAGTCAATGGAGGAGGAAGACATCGCTCCAGAGGGAGGTACACAACGCTCTAGTCACTATGTAGAGCGAGGGTGGGGTGATGCAGAGCAGGCAGAGATGACGCCTCTTGCAGGGGACAGCGTTTCTTGGCCAGTTGGGAGTCTGCAGCACATGGTTGATTTCATGCTGCAGTGCCTGAGAAACGACCGCCGCATCGCCCACATTCTCACCACGTCTGATTATTGGGTGTACACCCTCCTAGACCCTCGCTACCGGGACAACTTACAAAGCCTCATCACACCGTTGAACCGGGAGCGTAAAATGCGGGAGTACCAAGGCACACTGGTGCAATCCATAATGTTCTCCATTCCAGCCGAGAGCACTGCTGCTGCTACTGCTTTACAAAGCAGCTCTGTGCGTCGAGGCAGTGGAGACAGCTCTGCAACAAGAGGGAGCACAAGCAGCGCCTCTGCACAGGGCAAGACCAGTATGTTCCAAATGTGGCGAAGTTTTGTGGCAGCGCCACAAATGTCTACACCATCCGAGACGGCTCCAGTCAGCAGGAGGCAACGTTTCCGTAAGATGGTGACAGACTACATGTCTTTCCCTCTCAGTGTACTCCCAGATGGCTCTTCCCCATTAAAGTTTTGGGTCTCTAAGCTGGATACATGGCCAGAGCTTAGCCAGTATGCATTGGAGGTGCTGGCTTGCCCTGCTGCCAGTGTATTATCGGACTGCGTCTTTAGTGCTGCAGGTGGTGTACTAACAGACCGTCGCATGCGACTATCCTCCGATAATGTAGACCGGCTTACTTTTCTGAAAATGAACAAGGCATGGATCTCGCCAGAATTTGTCTGTCCGTTTTCAGATTAAATAACTGGTTCGCAACGTTATCCATGTCTCCTGTTATGTTCATCTTTCTACCACCTGAACTCTACTCCCTGGGCTACAACACTGCCAGTTGCTGCTCAGAAGTGTCGTGTCCACAGACCAATACACAAGTTATAGTGTTAGTGGGGTTCAGTAACGCCAGCTGTTCCCCTGCTGTGTGTCCGGCAAGAAGTCTCCTGTTCCCTACACATGCACAGAAAAACCCATGTCGAACATGCTCCAAATAGGGAAGAGCCGTCACCCTGATTGTTATGCTTAAAACCGGAAATTGTGAAGTTTTCCAGGCCTAGAATGATACATTTTTATGACAAATATGGACAAATAATAATTTGTCATCACAGCGCATATCTGCACATGTCTATTAGAAATGGTAACAAAAACTAAAACATAGTCTTCACTTTTTGAAATTAATGCATAAAAGTACATTTCATACTTATCAATTAATGCTTTTTAAGGAACTTTATCTGTACCTGTAAGATAATGCAGTCAATGGATGTACGAATCATAAAATCCTCATCATCATCATCACGAGTTTTATTTATGACAGACATTAAAATACACATACTGATGCCAACTGTAACTTCACACACCATATATGAAATGGCCAGCATGTAAACCTGGTAATAATGTGCAATAATAAATTATTACATCTAGAAAGTGCATCATGCATACTGACAATAGGTAGTTATACCTGCAAGTGCTGTTGAAACAACCACAACAGATATAAATTAATAATGGTATATAGGTATCACAGTGCATAGTTACTCATGGACAATGTCGATGTAATACTGTACCTCAATAAAGTCAGCGTCAACCATTATGCTTGTTAGTCTTGTAGATTGTTAAAGAGGGAACAGTCTTTTTTTGTTGGTCATAGGTGGAGTATTAGACAGTAAATGATTACTGCTGTCGTATTTTTGGCGTCCCTAGGGCGCAATAACGCTGCGTAACGTCACATTTTATAGAGTCATCTAATTGACACATGCTACCCTACCCTACGCGTGACAGTAGGAAGGTAGTGTTGACGGATAAAGCCTTGCGCAACCAGACATGCTTTTACCCTCTTCAACACTGTACAAGCAAAAAATGCATGATTGCAGCCGCAGACTTTATTGACGTACAGTATAACATCGCCATTACCCATCAGAGGCTGTCCACTGTCTGATACAGACATAGAATATACCTTTGCTATCCGTAGCCTTTGTTTCACCTACACTTGCAGGCACACACTTAAATTGTGACAATGCATTATGTTTTTTTAAATGGTTATTTTTTATCGTACATTATTGTGTCATCACATTGATGAGTCCATGCTGGACATGTCATACATGCTGTACAAAGTAACGATTTTATTAACTTAAATAATTGAAATGTCTGTGACTGTCACATCTAAATTGCAATGATGATGATGATGAGTGACTAGTACAAAATCCATTGTCTTCACTATGTTATGGTTTAACATAGCGTTCCTTAAGCATTATTCATAAATACAAAAATGGACTTTTATTCTTAAATTTACACTATATTTTGTAACCAATTTTTTGGGTGGTGTGTTGTTCCATTTCTTGTTGGCATGTGCATATATGCGTTTATATTTGCAGTGTCTTTATTTTTATTCTTGAAGTTAGGAAACATGTGTATCTTCGTACCGTGTTAGCCAGTAGATAGAAAAATATTTAGACTTGAGAGTCCGCAGTGGTTGATACCTTTTAATGGATAACTGAAAAGATGGTAACAAATTGCAAGCTTTCGAGGCTACTCACGTCTCTTCATCAGGCAAAGACTAAAACAAAAAATGAAGCATCACATATTTCTATACACAACAGGACACAGGAATAGTGCAATAGGTAAGACAAGTAAGTGACGAGTAGCAGAACTGTCATTATCACAGAGGGATGAACATAAATATTGGAACAGTTCCTAGATAAGGATAGAAAGTTTTATTGCCCTCTGATTGGGGTCTGGTTTTGTGTTTTCATGCCCCTGGCAGGGCAGAGACGCAGATTCCTTAATTGATATAGAATGACATAAATCCGTGTGATCTATTCATTCCATCACTAACAGTGTCAAATGTCATGATAAGCTTATATTCTGAAACCTTTGTATCTTTCTCATATTTGAAGTTATATTTTAATACCAGTAATTCCATATCCATCATGCTATGACCGGGCATACAAAAGTGTTTTGCCACAGGTAAATCCATTATTTTTTCTCTTATTGTGTGGAGCTGATAATTCATCCTTGTTCTCATTTTTTGGCCGGTCTCCCCTCACTTGTCCCTCCCTCACTTGTCTTACCTATTCCTGTGTCCTGTTGTGTGTAGAAATATGTGATTATTCATTTTTTGTTTTAGTCTTAGCCTGATGAAGAGACCTGAGTAGTCTCGAAAGCTTGGAATTTGTTACCATATTTTCAGTTAGCCATTAAACGGTATCAACCACAGAGGACTCTCAAGTATAAATATTTTTCTATTCTTGGAATTGAAATTCATCATTTTATTGTCCTAGTAAAACTTCATTTATTCTTGTTTGAAGTACATACATTTGCAATGGCCACGTAACAAGGCAATAACTCAATATTTTATGCCTACACCCTCCTTGACCCTGGGCTTCAACACCGCCAGTTGCTGCTCAGAAGTGTTAGATGCACAGATGAAAACAATCGCTGATGTGTTTGTGGGGTTCAGTAACGCCTGCTGTTCCCCTGCTGTGTGTCTGGCAAAAATTACTGCTGCTAACTACAACTTCAACTTCAAACATCTCATACTAGGCCTCTGCCTACACCCTCCTTGACCCTGGGCTTCAACACCGCCAGTTGCTGCTCAGAAGTGTTAGATGCACAGATGAAAACAATCGCTGATGTGTTTGTGGGGTTCAGTAACGCCTGCTGTTCCCCTGCTGTGTGTCTGGCAAAAATTACTGCTGCTAACTACAACTTCAACTTCAAATATCTCATACTAGGCCTCTGCCTACATACACCCTCCTTGACCCTGGGCTTCAACACCGCCAGTTGCTGCTCAGAAGTGTTAGATGCACAGATGAAAACAATCGCTGATGTGTTTGTGGGGTTCAGTAACGCCTGCTGTTCCCCTGCTGTGTGTCTGGCAAAAAATACTGCTGCTAACTACAACTTCAACTTCAAACATCTCATACTAGGCCTCTGCCTACACCCTCCTTGACCCTGGGCTTCAACACCGCCAGTTGCTGCTCAGAAGTGTTAGATGCACAGATGAAAACAATCGCTGATGTGTTTGTGGGGTTCAGTAACGCCTGCTGTTCCCCTGCTGTGTGTCTGGCAAAAATTACTGCTGCTAACTACAACTTCAACTTCAAACATCTCATACTAGGCCTCTGCCTACACCCTCCTTGACCCTGGGCTTCAACACCGCCAGTTGCTGCTCAGAAGTGTTAGATGCACAGATGAAAACAATCGCTGATGTGTTTGTGGGGTTCAGTAACGCCTGCTGTTCCCCTGCTGTGTGTCTGGCAAAAATTACTGCTGCTAACTACAACTTCAACTTCAAACATCTCATACTAGGCCTCTGCCTACACCCTCCTTGACCCTGGGCTTCAACACCGCCAGTTGCTGCTCAGAAGTGTTAGATGCACAGATGAAAACAATCGCTGATGTGTTTGTGGGGTTCAGTAACGCCTGTTGTTCCCCTGCTGTGTGTCTGGCAAAAATTACTGCTGCTAACTACAACTTCAACTTCAAACATCTCATACTAGGCCTCTGCCTACACCCTCCTTGACCCTGGGCTTCAACACCGCCAGTTGCTGCTCAGAAGTGTTAGATGCACAGATGAAAACAATCGCTGATGTGTTTGTGGGGTTCAGTAACGCCTGCTGTTCCCCTGCTGTGTGTCCGGCAAAAATTACTGCTAGCTACCTAATCATGGTGAAAAAAACATGACATGTCAAAGTGTCTAGTGCTACACATAGATATGAGGCTACACCCTGATTTCTAAGCTGTAAACATTTGAAACGTCAACTTTAAAACCATAAAATGATTAGTCTTTGTCACAAATCTGTAACAAAATAATTGTGACATATTATTACAGATATGCACATGTCGAAAACAAATGCAAACACAAAAGCCTACTTAGGATACTGATGGTCAACCTTGTCACTCCATAGCTTAGACAAATCCAACTCACATCATGACTCAAATGCTGCAATGTTGGAAGTGCATAATGTGGGTTGAACTTTGACAACTGCTGCAGTGCGAAGGTTATACTTCAGTGTTCTTGCCTTTTAAATAAAAGCATACAAGTAAATATAATAATCCAATGTTGATTAAGGGACGTGATGTACACCTGTAATATTGTGCAAACAATGCATGTAGGAATAGTCCTCTTCAACATTACTTATATTTGTGTCATTTTAAAAAATACATATTTAATTAGAAAGTTAACAGCCCATATCATAAAGGTCCTTCATGTAAACATGATAATCGCTAACAAAAATCATGCATTACCTTGGTAAAGTCAATAGTGCATAGTCACAATAGCAAAATATATACCTGTAAGTGGTGCTGAAAGAACGACAACTGATAGAATAGGTGAATGATATCTATTTATCAGACTGAATAGCGACACCTGTACAATGTCGATATAATACTGTACCTTAACAAAACAGCTGTGTCACACCTCACACTCGTTTTTCTTGTAGCTTGTTATGTAATAAGGCACATGCGTGTATGTTTCATCATAGGTGCATGTTTACTGAGTAAAGCAGTCATGACAACGCCTTTGTGTTGTCGGTACGCTTGCGATGATGAACGATGCGCACCGTGAATGTTAGTCTGCGTCATAAGACGTACAGACGCTCCAATACCCAACGCGTCACAGCAGGAAGCCAGTCTGTGCGTCCAAACAAAGGCGCAACCATACATGCACGTAACCTTTTATAAAGCTATATAAAAAAAAGGATGTAGTAGTAACGCACACTTTATTGAGGTACAGTATTACATCGCCATTCACCATCTGTGGCTATGCAATCTCATCTATATATACCTTATCTATCCGTTGTCATGCTTGCAAGTCCACAGTCAGGCATAAATATCTGTTTTCACTCTGCACTATGCACTTTTTAAATTTTATGTTTGTTAATATAAATGATTGGCACATATTATCAGTATTACATGATGGAAATTTTAGACATTTTAAAAAATTTTTTAGTGATATTATTCACCAAATGTAAAGTTTTATGAATGTCAAAGATAACTTGTAATGCTGATTATGTTTTTAAGTCAGCCATTCATTGTCTACACAATAAAAATGGTGTACATACTGTTACTTAGCCATCATTAATGGATTCTGATATGTACTTGTATGCTTTTATTTTAAACCGTATAGCAGATTATTTAACCTATTTTAATTGTGGTTTGCATTGCTTTTCAACATGTTAATGTATGCGTTTATGTTTGTAAATTATTAATTTACATATATTTTTTTAAGTAAAATCATCATCTTATGGTACTAAAGGTTATATTTCTCTTGTTTGGAGTATAGACATTTTTAATTGACACGTAATAAGGAAAATACTTGATATAGTATTTAAACATCCTCCTTGACCCTGGGCTCCAACACCGCCAGTTGTTGCTCGGAAGTGCTGTTAGCACAGTCAACACTTGCTCCTGTGTTACTGGGGTTCAGTAACACCAGCTGTTCCCCTGCTGTGTGTACGTCAAAAAGTCCTGCTGCCTCCACCATGTTCTCTTCTCATCCCTGGGCTACAACACCGCCAGTTGTTGCTCGGAAGTGCTGTTAGCACAGTCAACACTTGCTCCTGTGTTACTGGGTTCAGTAATGTCAGCTGTTCCCCTGCTGTGTGAACGGCAAAAAGTCCTGCTGCCTCCACCATGTTCTCTTCTCATCCCTGGGCTACAACACCGCCAGTTGTTGCTCGGAAGTGCTGTTAGCACAGTCAACACTTGCTGCTGTGTTACTGGGGTTCAGTAATGTCAGCTTTTCCCCTGCTGTGTGAACGGCAAAAAGTCCTGCTGCCTCCACCATGTTCTCTTCTCATCCCTGGGCTACAACACCGCCAGTTGTTGCTCGGAAGTGCTGTTAGCACAGTCAACACTTGCTCCTGTGTTACTGGGGTTCAGTAATGTCAGCTGTTCCCCTGCTGTGTGAACGGCAAAAAGTCCTGCTGCCTCCACCATGTTCTCTTCTCATCCCTGGGCTACAACACCGCCAGTTGTTGCTCGGAAGTGCTGTTAGCACAGTCAACACTTGCTGCTGTGTTATTGGGGTTCAGTAATGTCAGCTGTTCCCCTGCTGTGTGTACGGCAAAAAGTCCTGCTGCCTCCACCATGTTCTCTTCTCATCCCTGGGCTACAACACCACCAGTTGTTGCTCGGAAGTGCTGTTAGCACAGTCAACACTTGCTCCTGTGTTACTGGGGTTCAGTAATGTCAGCTGTTCCCCTGCTGTGTGAACGGCAAAAAGTCCTGCTGCCTCCACCATGTTCTCTTCTCATCCCTGGGCTCCAACACCGCCAGTTGTTGCTCGGAAGTGCTGTTAGCACAGTCAACACTTGCTCCTGTGTTACTGGGGTTCAGTAATGTCAGCTGTTCCCCTGCTGTGTGTACGGCAAAAAGTCCTGCTGCCTCCACCATGTTCTCTTCTCGTCCCTGGGCTCCAACACCGCCAGTTGTTGCTCGGAAGTGCTGTTAGCACAGTCAACACTTGCTCCTGTGTTACTGGGGTTCAATAATGTCAGCTGTTCCCCTGCTGTGTGTACGGCAAAAAGTCCTGCTGCCTCCACCATGTTCTCTTCTCATCCCTGGGCTCCAACACCGCCAGTTGTTGCTCGGAAGTGCTGTTAGCACAGTCAACACTTGCTCCTGTGTTACTGGGGTTCAGTAATGTCAGCTGTTCCCCTGCTGTGTGAACGGCAAAAAGTCCTGCTGCCTCCACCATGTTCTCTTCTCATCCCTGGGCTACAACACCGCCAGTTGTTGCTCGGAAGTGCTGTTAGCACAGTCAACACTTGCTCCTGTGTTACTGGGGTTCAGTAATGTCAGCTGTTCCCCTGCTGTGTGAACGGCAAAAAGTCCTGCTGCCTCCACCATGTTCTCTTCTCATCCCTGGGCTCCAACACCGCCAGTTGTTGCTCGGAAGTGTCATTGGCACGGGTACTCACTCCTTCCCAGACTGGTTACAGCACGCCATCTGTTTCCTGTCTGTGTAAACGTCACTTAGCCTCCAATAAGTTGTCCTGTCGTGTTGCGGTCGGGTTAGCCGACTCTATGGTGCTTGGAGTTTAGGTGCTTCCTATGTGTGCTGCGGGATATGCAAATAAAGCTGTTTCCGTTGTGACAATAGGACAATCACCCACTGTAGTACTGTGGGATTCGGTAACTGCGGCCGGCTCGCGGCCTGTCAACTTAAATTTCCATGGGTACCTTCTGCTACCCGTCTGGGTTCCAGTACCGTCAGCTGGTTCTCCGCAGTGCCTTTGGCCTAGGTGCCTCCATCTCGGTATCCGAGTTCCAGCAACGTCTGCTGGTCCTTGGTAGTGCTTTGGAGCACAGGTACCTCCTGCTTAGTAACCGTGTCCCAGTAACGTCAGCTGGTCCTCGGTTGTGCCATTGGCTCTTTTCCTTCTGCTGCCCCTCCGGGTTCCAGCACAGTCAGCTGGTCCTCGTTACTTGCATTGGCTCTTGTACCTTCTGCTACCCCTCTGGGTTCCAGTACCGTCAGCTGGTTCTCCGCAGTGCCTTTGGCCTAGGTGCCTCCATCTCGGTATCCGAGTTCCAGCAACGTCTGCTGGTCCTTGGTAGTGCTTTGGAGCACAGGTACCTCCTGCTTAGTAACCGTGTCCCAGTAACGTCAGCTGGTCCTCGGTTGTGCCATTGGCTCTTTTCCTTCTGCTGCCCCTCCGGGTTCCAGCACAGTCAGCTGGTCCTCGTTACTTGCATTGGCTCTTGTACCTTCTGCTACATTTACAAATTGAAGATTTTTTCAATGCTTTTTTGGGTAATCACTCTGGATCTCCAACAATGAAGATGACGACCCTGATGACCACCCCGAAGAAGATGACGACCACAAGGACGACGAGCATCAAGCCAACCAGCCTAAACACCATCACAAAGAAGAAATAAAAGATTACCAAACAGGACTAAGAAGGTTAAGACAAACTACAAGATACAGAACAAGAGACTTAAGAACAATAAGCAGAAGATCAAAAAGCAGAAGAACATGAAGTATAAGACCAAAATGAAGAGCAAAATATATGCTCTAAATTCTAAGCAGAAGAAGACTAAGCAGTGTATGGGGGTGAGTCCGTTCCTCCTCGTGGTGCCCCTGGAAAAGGCCTGCTGCTGCAGGCTAAACTGAACACGGACAAATACTGTTGTAATTTAAATCTTTTGTGACAGCAAGAACGGAAGGATGAAAAATTCATACTTTGACAGATTACAAGTACAGGATTCTCTGTCACAAATAAGAATATGATGAAGAAGATGAAGTACAATATGAATAAGAATAATAGTTTAATAAGAAGAATATGAGTAATGTTAACAAAAAGATGAATAGCAAGAAGTTTAAGAAGAAGATAAAGAAGGTAAGATGAAGAATAATTTGATGAAAAAGATGATGCTGCTGAAGATTATGAAGGAGAAAGTGTGTCAAAAGTTAAAAAGGTGAAGAGCATGGAAGTTGTGAAATATACATATTTGCCAAAATAGAAAAAACGTTAACAACATTGTCAATTTCTTCGTCAATCCGAACATCTTTAAAAAAAAAAATATTTATGATATTCCATTTGATTGGTTAAACATCTATGCCTTTAATGTCTCCTCAACCTCCCCCATACATTCTACATTACTCTTTGTTGTTTTCCTTCATGTACAATTAACCAACAAGGCAAGAATGGTTTTTTTTTAATTCCGATATTTTGTTCCCATAGACTTACATTGGATTTCCGGTATCGGTATCGGGTATCGCCGATATTTTTTGGGTATCGGCGATACCATTCCGATTCTGATACTTTTGGATATCGGAAAGTATCGCTCAACTCTACCTCTTACTCTTTTTATGGCCAGAATATTCTATAACTCGATAACATCTTCAGAGCTGACTGAAGCAGTAGTGATACCCGGGGGTCCTTGAAGAAGGAGCTAAACACGACAGGGTTGAGGAGAGACATGTGAAATTAATTGGGGATTCGTAAAAAGGCCAGTGGCTTGAGCTTGTAGGATACAGCATTTATTTGTTTGAGAACTTTAAAAGGACCGATAAAGTGAGGATCCAACTTCTACGAAGGCATTTTGAGACAGACAAGCTTAGAAGAAAGCCAAACATTGCCCCCAGGATGAAACAGAGGTGAATCTAAACACCTTTTGTACACATGTCTCTTCATCAGTTCTGAAGACTTTACTAATGTGGCCTTGGTGTCCTCCCAAATTCTAGAGAAGCTCTTGGTGAAACTCTCTGCTGCAGAAATGTTGGTGGTAGCAGTTACAGTGAACAGAATATTGGTGTGTTGACCATACACAATGAAACAGGAGAATTAGCAGAGGACTTACTCACATGGTTGTTATAGGAGAATTTGGCCTAAGGCAGAAGTCCAGCCCAATCACTGTTGTGAGCAGTTCAAATGGGGCCCCCCCCCATGCCAAAATATGTAGTGTAAAGCAATGCCACTATGATTCTATACAATTAGAATCTCCATTATTTATCAGTGATGTGTGGGGAGGGGAGGTGACAACCTCTATGACCTCCATTATCCTTTTATTTCTACAACTGCAGTGACACAGATGACCTACAGGATTGGATTACTTTTCAAGAGCTGTGTGGCAGCACAAGGTTCATTGCCAGCATTGCTTCTATAGACATGGTCTTTTTGCAGCGGGCGAGGGGGTGAATATTGTGTACCATGTTAAGTACCCTGTTTTGCTGACTACTAGGAAGGAATGCAGCCATGCTGAAAGAAACCATTTACACATGAAAGCCGGCACCTGGGAGAAATGCAGGATGTGTGTTATGGCCAGTGCACATATCTGACATGTCATAGTCTCTGGTACACAGCAGTCTCTGATACACAGCAATCTCTGGTGCACAGCAGTCTCTGATACACAGCAGTCTCTGGTGCACAGCAGAATCTGGTGCACATCAGTCTCTAGTGCACAGCAATCTCTGATACACAGCAATCTCTGGTGCACAGCAGTCTGTGATACACAGCAGTCTCTGGTGTTCAGCAGTCTCTGGTGCACAGCAGTCTCTGATACACAGCAGTCTCTGGTACACAGCAGTGTGGTACATAGCAGTCTCTGGTGCACAGCAGTCTCTGGTACATAGCAGTCTGGTACATAGCAGTCTCTGGTACACAGCTGTCTCTGATACACAGCAGTCTCTGGTACACAGCAGTCTCTGGTGCACAGCAGTCTCTGGTACACAGCAGTCCCTGGTACATAGCAGTATGGTACATAGCAGTCTCTGGTACACAGCAGTCTCTGGTACATAGCAGTCTCTGATACATAGCAGTCTGATACATAGCAGTCTCTGGTGTACAGCAGTCTCTGGTACACAGCAGTCTGGTACACATCAGTCTCTGGTGCACAGCAGTCTCTGGTACACAGCAGTCTGGTACATAGCAGTCTGATACATAGCAGTCTCTGGTACATAGCAGTCTCTGGTACAAAGCAGTCTCTGGTACACAGCAGTCTCTGGTACACGGCAGTCTGATACATAGCAGTCTCTGGTACATAGCTGTCTGGTACACAGCAGTCCTGGTACACAGCAGTCTGATACATAGCAGTCTCTGGTACATAGCTGTCTCGTACACAGCAGTCTCTGGTACACAGCAGTCTGGTACATAGCAGTCTCTGGTGCACAGCAGTCTCTGATACATAGCAGTCTGGTACATAGATGTCTCTGGTGCACAGCAGTCTCTGATACATAGCAGTCTGGTATATAGAAGTCTCTGGTACACAGCAGTCTCTGGTACATAGCAGTCTCTGGTACATACCTCCCAACCGTCCCGAATTGAGCGGGACAGTCCCGATTCTAACCCTCCCACCCGCTGTCCCAGTCAGGAAACTATGTGTCCCGCAGTGAGAGAAGCCGCCACGCCCCCATGCACCCTATCGTCGCCCTCCCAGCTCTCCACTTCAGCTTCTTACAGCAGAGCAATGATGCTGCTATGCTGTACTCTTATGTGTGAGCAGGACCTGTGATGAAGTCACAGGAGGGGAGGAGTTAGGTGTCACATGGTCAGGCTCGTCAGTGTATGCAGGTCTCTGCTGTGCTGGTTGTCATGGTGCTGGATGATGAGGGTAAGTTTATGTGCGGGGTCAGGAGGGGTTTACAGTGTGGATGTAGCAGAGCTGTGTGTGTGCAAGGTGTATGGAGCGGAGCGGTGTGTGTATGAGGTGTACGGAGCGAGCCATGTGTGTGTGAGGTGTACGGAGTGGAGCCGTGTGAACGAGGTACGGAGCAGAGCCTTGTGTGTACGAGGTGTACGGAGCGGAGCCGTGTGTGTACGAACTGTACGGAGTGGAGCCGTGTGTGTACGAGGTGTACGGAGCGGAGCCGTGTGTGTGCGAGGTGTACGGAGCGGAGCCGTGTGTGTACGAGGTGGATGTAGCAGTGCTGTGTGTGTACGGGGCGTATTAAATGGAGCGCTGTGTGTACGAAGTGTACGGAGCTGAGCCGCTCAGCTCCGTACACTTTGTACACACAGGGCTCCGTGCTTGAGCCGTGTGTGTTATGTTTCGGTAGCTGAGGAGTGCAGGTAAAAAAGGCAATACACCAGAGCAGTTGGAATCTATGAGATTGCAGTACCCTGACTAACCACCACAACTAGAGGCAGCGGTGGAGCGTTCCTACGTTGGTCCTAGACGCCTCGTCACAGCCTGAGAAACTAACTACACCTAAAGATAGAAATAGGAAAGCTATCTGCCCCGGAGCAGAACCCCAAAGATAATAGAAAGCCCCCAAACAAGTAAAAGTACAAACATCAGTGGCTGAACTAAACTGAGAGAGCAAAAGCCCCCGAAGGGGACCCAGAAGGCCCCCAAAGAAGTGCAGGACAAAATGCAAAAATATAGTACAAAACAAAAAGAAGAAAATTCTTATCTGTTAGCAGGAGATGCAGACACGACACAGCAGGCTACAAGGGAAACAGGAATGAAGGATTCAGACCAGAACAATTGATCACCGGCAACCCTGATGGGAAGGTGACTCCCTTATATAAGACCAGTCAGTAACACCTGATTCCCAGTCCTCACAATCTTCACTGAACAGACCAGTACCGCTTGTAACCACCAGAGGGAGACTCTGTTCAGAACTCATCTCAAACCCATTCACAACAGTACCCCCCCTTGAGGAGGGGTCACCGAACCCTCATTTGAGCAACCAGGTCGGTCAGGATGATTCTATGATACGCACGGATGAGTCTCCTAGCATGGATGTCCGAAGCAAACACCCAAGAATTGTCTTCCTGACCATAACCTCTCCACTTAACCAAATACTGGAGTTTCTGTCTAGAAAAACGAGAATCTAATATTTTCTCAACCACATACTCCAGATTGCCCTCAACCAAAACAGGGTCAGGAGGCACAGCAGCAGGAACCACTGGCTCAACAAACCTCTTCAACAAGGACTTGTGGAACACGTTATGGATCTTAAATGTCCCTGGAAGAAGCAAACGAAAAGAAACAGGATTAAGAATCTCAATGATCTTATAAGGTCCAATGAACCTAGGCTTAAATTTAGGAGATTCTACTCTCATAGGAATATTCTTTGAGGACAACCAGACCAAGCCCCCCCACTTTAAAACCGAGGACCATCAGTCCTATGCCGGTTAGCAAACCGCTGGGCCTTCTCCTGAGAGAGGGACAACCTCTCCACTACCTGGTCCCAAATCTGTTGCATACGCTCCACAACAGAGTCAACACCTGGACAGACAGAAGCCTCCGTCTGTTCTGAAGAAAATCGAGGGTGAAACCCAGAATTACAGAAAAACGGAGACATCAAAGTGGCAGAGCTAGCCTTATTATTAAGAGCAAACTCAGCCAAAGGTAAAAAAAGAGACCCAGTCATCCTGATCAGCAGACACAAAGCATCTAAGATAAGTCTCCAATGTCTGGTTTGTTCTCTCAGTTTGACCATTGGTCTGAGGATGGAATGCCGAGGAGAAAGACAATTGAACACCCAGTTTAGAACAAAAAGTCCTCCAAAATCTGGAAACAAACTGGACTCCTCTGTCAGACACAATGTTCTCAGGAATGCCGTGTAAACGAACCACGTGCTGAAGGAACAACGGCACCAATTCAGAGGAGGAAGGCAACTTAGGTAATGGCACAAGATGTATCATTTTTGGAAAACCTATCACAAATTACCCAGATGGTGGTCATTCTCTGAGAAACAGGAAGATCGGAAATGAAATCCATAGAGATATGGGTCCATGGTCTCTTGGGCACAGGCAATGGCATCAACAAACCACTAGAGCGAGAGCAAGGCTTGGAGCGAGAGCAAGTCCCGCAGGACTGCACAAATTCCCTGACATCACGAGACAAGGTAGGCCACCAAAACGACCGACTAACCAAGTCTCTGGTACCAAAAATTCCGGGATGCCCAGCCAAATGCGGAACAATGAATCTCAGACATCACACTCTTTTTCCACTGGTCCGGGACAAACAATTTCCCAACAGGGCAGCACTCGGGCCTATCCTCCTGACACCCCTCCAGAGCAAGTCTCAAATTGGGCGAGATGGCGGAAAGAACTACACCTTCTTTCAAAATAACAGAAGGATCAGATAACTCAGGAGAGTCCGCAAGGAAACTCCTCGAGAGGGCATCCGCCTTAACATTCTTAGTGCCAGGAAGAAAGGAAAGCACAAAATTAAAACGTGTGAAAAACAAGGCCCACCTGGCCTGTCTAGGATTGAGTCGCTTGGCAGATTCCAGATAGACCAAATTCTTATGGTCCGTAAGGACCACCACCTGATGTTTGGCTCCCTCCAGCCAATGTCTCCACTCTTCAAAAGCCCACTTCAGGCCAATAACTCCCGATTACCCACGTCATAATTACGTTCAGTAGGAGAAAATTTTCGAGAGAAAAAGGCACAAGGGTTACTTTAGAGGTCTCTGGATCTTTTGGACAAAACGGCACCTGCCCCAATTTCAGAGGCATCAACCCCACCTGAAATGGCCCGAGAAACATCAGGCTGCCGTAGAACAGGAGCAGAAGTGAATCTCTGCTTAAGTTCCTGAAACGCAGAGACTGCCTCAGGAGGCCAATTCACCACACCAGAACCCTTTCTGGTCAAATCATTAATGGTTTAACAATAACCGAGAAATTACCAATAAATTTACGATAAAAATTGGCAAAACCCAAAAATCTCTGAAGAGCCTTTAATGAAGTAGGTTGGACCCAATCACAGATGGCCTGAACCTTGACCGGGTCCATTTCAATAACAGATGGGGACAAAATGAATCCCAGAAATGAGATCCTCTGTACCCAAAAAGACACTTTGATCCCTTCACATACAGAGCATTCTCTCTCAAAATCTGGAACACAGTTCGAACATGTTTCACATGAGAGACCCAGTCATTAGAAAAAATCAAGATATCAACCAAATAAACAATCAGAAATTTGTCCACAAAATCCCCGAAAATGTCATTCATGAAGGACTGGAAGACGGAAGGAGCATTAGTGAGCCCAAAGGGGATCACTAGGTACTCAAAAATGCCCTTCAGGGGTATTGAATGCCGTCTTCCATTTATCCCCGTGCTTAATGCGAATAAAGATTATACGCCCCCCTGAGGTCAAGCTTGGTAAACCAAGTAGCGTTTTTCACCCTGGAAAAACAGGTCAGAAATCAAGGGTAACGGGTATTGATATTTCACAGTAATATTGTTCAAGAGACGATAACAATACACGGCCTTAATGAACCATCTTTTTTGGCCACAAAGAAAAAACCGGCACCTAAGGGTGAAGAGGATGGTCTGATATGACCCTTCTCCAATGACTCCTTGATATAAGACCGCATAGCGTCATGTTCAGGTACAGACAAGTTAAAAAGGCGACCTTTAGGGAATTTACTACCCGCACTAATTCAATAGCGCAGTCATAGCTCCTATGGGGAGGCAAGGATGCAGATTTACTTTCGCTAAACACATCAGAAAAATCAATCAAAAAGTCAGGAACATCCTGAGCCTGGGGGGAGGCAGAAAAAACAGGAGTGTTGGTATTAACACATTGGCAGCCCCAACTGGTTACAGACACAGATTTCCAATCCAAAACAGGATTATGAGACTGTAACCAAGGGAAACCCAGCACGATAATGTCATGCAGATTATACAGAACCAAAAATTTGCAGCACTCCTGGTGATCAGTTCAACCCTCATTATCACCTGAGTAGAAAACTGGGGTTATATTCTCAGCCAAAGGGGTAGAATCGATCCCCAGTAGGGGAATAGACTTCTGTAGGGGTATCAAGGGAAACCCACAACGTTTAGCAAAATCATAATCCATCAGGTTAATAGCTGCTCCAGAATCAACAGAAGCCTGAGCAGAAAATGAGGACAGAGAGCATATCAGAGTGACAGTTAATAAAAACTTAGTCTGAACACTACCCAAGACAACTGAGCGTGCAAAACGCTTCCCCGCTTAGGGCAGACTGAAATAGCATGAGAGGCATCACCACAGTAGAAACATAACCCATAGCGCTTTCGAAACTCATGACGCTGTGCCCCAGACACCACTCTATCACACTGCATGGGTTCAGAAGCTGGCTCACAAGGCAACACCATTCCACGCATACTTCTCCGCTCACGCAAACGTCTGTCAACTTGAATCGCCAATGACATAGAATCATTGAGACCAGAGGGGACAGGGAATCCCACCATAACATCCTTTACATTATCTGACAGACCCTTCCGGAAAAGGGCTGCCAAAGCGTCGTCATTCCATTTGGTCAGGACTGCCCACCTACGGAATCTCTGACAGTATAACTCAGCGTCATAAGGCCCCTGATTAATGCCAACAATGCTTTTTCAGCTTGATCAGTGACATTAGGCTCATCGTACAATAACCCCAAAGCCTGAAAAAATGCATCAACATCACTCAAAACAGGATCCCCAGGTGTCAGGGAAAAAGCCCAATCCTGAGGATTGCCGCGCAGGAGAGAGATGATAATTTGAACCTGCTGCGCTGCGTTCCCTGAGGACTTAGATTTTAAGGCAAAAAACAATTTACAATTATTTTTGAAATTCTGAAACTTAGCTCGATCCCCCAAAAACAAATCTGGCATGGGGATCCTAGGTTCCACAACAGGCAACCTAGCAAGATATGCAGCAATACTCTGAACCTCAGTGGCAAGCTGATCCACACGGCCAGACAACCGTGCAAACTCCATTGAGAGAAAAGATCCTCCCCAGCACCCAGAGATACAGAGGGAAAAAAAAAATGCAACAAATAGAAAAATATCTCTGACAACTCTGACAACCTTTTTTCTTTCACAATATTTTTTCCCTTCTGTGAGTACCATACAATTTTCAATTTTTAGGCCGGTGATACTGTTATGTTTCGGTAGCTGAGGAGTGCAGGTAAAAAAGGCAATACACCAGAGCAGTTGGAATCTATGAGATTGCAGTACCCTGACTAACCACCACAACTAGAGGCAGCCGTGGAGCGTTCCTACGTTGGTCCTAGACGCCTCGTCACAGCCTGAGAAACTAACTACACCTAAAGATAGAAATAGGAAAGCTATCTGCCCCGGAGCAGAACCCCAAAGATAATAAGAAAGCCCCCAAACAAGTAAAAGTACAAACACAGTGGCTGAACTAAACTGAGAGGGCAAAAGCCCCCGAAGGGGACCCAGAAGGCCCCAAAGAAGTGCAGGACAAAATGCAAAAATATAGTACAAAAACAAAAAAAAGAAAAATGTCTTATCTGTTAGCAGAGATGCAGACACGACACAGCAGGCTACAAGGAAACAGGAATGAAGGATCAGACCAGAACAATTGATCACCGGCAACCCCTGATGGGAAGGTGACTCCCTTATAAAGACCAGTCAGTAACACCTGATTCCCAGTCCTCACAATCTTCACTGAACAGACCAGTACCGCTTGTAACCACCAGAGGGAGTTCTCTGCTCAGAACTCATCTCAAACCCATTCACAACACGTGTTGTACGAGCGGAGCAGAGCCATGTGTGTACGGGGTGTACGGAGCGGAGCCGTGTGTATGCGATTGTACGGAGCAGAGCCGTGTGTGTACGAGGTGTACAGAGCGGAGCTGTGTGTATACGAGGTGGATGTAGCAGTGCTGTGTGTGTACGGGCGTACGAAATAGAGCGCTGTGTGTACGAAGTGTACGGAGCTGAGCCGCTCAGCTCCGACACTTCGTACACACAGGGATCCGTGCTTGAGCCGTGTGTGTACGAGCGGGAGCAGAGCCAAGTGTGTACGGGGTGTATGGAGTGGAAACGCATGTGTATGGAGGGAGCCGTGTGTGTACGAGGTGGATGTAGAAGTGCTGTGTGTGTACGGCGACGAAACGGAGCCCTGTGTGTACGAAGTGTATGGAGCTGAGCCACTCAGCTCTGTACACTTCGTATACACAGGGCTCCGTGCTTGAGCCGTGTGTGTACGCGCGGAGAAGAGTCATGTGTGTACGGAGTGTACATAGTGTAAATGTGTGTGTATGGGCAAAGCTGCATGTGTACAAGGTTTACGGAGCGGAACCGCATGTTTAACAAGGTGTACAGAGCGTGGCTGCGTGTGTACGAGGTTTCAGAGTGGAGCCATGTGTGCGCAAGGGGTACAGTGCGGAAGCATGTGTACGGGTTTACGGAGTGAAGCCGGTGTGAAAAGAGTGGAGCCATGTGGCGCAAGGTGTATGGAGCGGAAGCGTGTGTGTATAGGCATACAAAGCGTTACCTGTGTGTATGAGGTGTGAGAGTCGTGCGCGTCAAGGTGTATGGTAGGGACATTCATACCCCCCCAGTCCCAGACCCCAGCGGGACAGTCCTATTTTGAAGCTGCCCCACTGTCCCGGCCGGGGAGTTAAAACTTTTCCCAGGACCAGAAGTTTCCGGCGGAGCCCCGGGAGAACTTTTTAAAAAAACGCAGTGACGTTCCACCGGAAAGGGGCATGCAGATGCTGACCCGAAAAATTTGGTAAATTTTGGGAGGAGATTGTACGAACCATGGAAGCATTCAGGGAAGCTTAATCCATTGTTACTCCTGACAGGCGGACGCGGGATCGCCTTGGATCGGGGATGTCGGCCCCTGTGAGCAGTCATTTGTCCTGCATCGGGGCCGGTGGCCAAAAATGGGGCCAGTGATAGTATCTTTTGAAACTTTTTTTTGTCTCCCTTTTTTTTTTCTTTCCTCTTGTTCTTTCCTTTTTCTTGTTCTTTTTTTCCCCTTTTTTTTTTCCATTACTTTACTCTCCCCCTTTTTTTTTCCCCCCTTTCTTTTTTCCCCCTGTTATTTTTTTCTGCCTGCTTTTCCCCCTTTTTTTTTTTTCTCTCTCTGTTCTTTATTTCTCCTCGTTCTTTCTTTTTCTTTTTTCCCCTTTCTTTCCTTTAAATCTTTTTTTCTCTCTCTGTTCTTTCTTTCTCTTGTTTTTCCTTTTTTCTTCCCCGTTGTTCTTCTTTCCCTTTTTCTTTCTTCCCCCCCTTTTTTTTCTCTCTGTTCTTTTCTTTCCCCTCTTTTTTTCTTTCTTTTTTTTTTTTCTTTCTTTTTTTCTTTCTTTTTTCTTTCTTTCTTTCTCTTTTCTTTTTTTCTCTCTCTGTTCTTTTTTCCCCTCTTTCTTTCTTTTTTCTCTTTTTTTCTTTCCCTTTCTTTCTTTCTTTCTCTCTCTATTCTTTCTTTTTTTCCCTCTTTCTTTTTTTCTCTCTCTTGTTCTTTTTTTTGTCCCCCCTTTTTCTCTGTTTTTTTTCTCTCTGTTTTTCCCTTTTTTTTTTCTTTCTTTTCTTTCTTTTTCTTTCTTTTTTTCTCTCTGTTCTTTCTTTCCCATTTTTTTCTTTTTCCCCCCTTTTTTCCCTTTTT
>JARQOD010001757.1:0-56249 GCA_033576555.1 Oophaga sylvatica | reverse complement strand
AATTTTAAACACCCCTGAAGGGCATTTTGGGGAAAATTTGTAAATCCCCTTTGGGTCAAAAAAGGGCCCCTTTTCCGTTTTCCCAGTCCTTCATGAAGACATTTTCAGGGTTTTTTGGGACAATTTTTCTGTTTGTTTATTTGGATGATATTTTGTTTTTTTTCAAGATTTGGGACTCTCATGTAAAAACATTTTCGAACTGTTTTCCCAATTTTGAGAGAGAAGGGCCTGTATGTGAAGGGATCAAAGTGCCCTTTTTGGGAAAGGGAAAGATCTCTTTTTGGGGATTCATTTTGCCCCCAAACTGAAGAAAGGGGCCCCGGGTCAAGGTTCGGGGCCCATCTGTGATTGGGTCCAACCCTATTTTCTTTAAAGGGCTCTTCAGAGTTTTTTGGGTTTTTCCCAATTTTTTTATCGAAAATTTATTGGTAATTTCTCTTTTATTTTTTTAAACCATTAATGATTTGCCCAAAAAAGGGTTCTGATGGGGGAAATTTGGCCTCCTGGGGCAGCCCTCTGCGTTCGGGAAACTTTGGGGGGAGTTTCCCACTTCGCCCCCTTTTCTACGGCACCCTGATGTTTCTCTGCCATTTAGGTGGAGGTTGATGCCTCTGAAATTTGGGGCAGGTGCCGTTTTGTCCCAAAAAGATCCAGAGACCTCTAAAAGTAACCCTTGTGCCTTTTTCTCTCGAAAATTTTCTCCTACTGAACGTAATTATGACGTGGGTAATCGGGAGTTATTGGCCATGAAGTGGGCTTTTGAAGAGTGGAGACATTGGCTGGAGGGAGCCAAACATCAGGTGGTGGTCCTTACGGACCATAAGAATCTGGTCTATCTGGAATCTGCCAAGCGACTCAATCCTAGACAGGCCAGGTGGGCCTTGTTTTTCACACGTTTTAATTTTGTGGTTTCCTTTCTTCCTGGCACTAAGAATGTTAAGGCGGATGCCCTCTCGAGGAGTTTCCTTGCGGACTCTCCTGAGCTATCTGATCCCTCTGTTATTTTGAAGGAGGGTGTGGTTCTTTCCGCCATCTCGCCCAATTTGAGACTTGCTCTGGAGGGGTGTCAGGAGGATAGGCTCGAGCGCTGCCCTGTTGGAAAATTGTTTGTCCCGGACCAATGGAAAAAGAGTGTGATGTCTGAGATTCATTGTTCCGCATTGGCTGGGCATCCCGGAATTTTTGGTACCAGAGACTTGGTTAGTCGGTCCTTTTGGTGGCCTACCTTGTCTCGCGATGTCAGGGAATTTGTGCAGTCCTGCGGGACTTGCTCTCGCTCCAAGCCTTGCTCTCGCTCTAGTGGTTTGTTGATGCCATTGCCTGTGCCCAAGAGACCATGGACCCATATCTCTATGGATTTCATTTCCGATCTTCCTGTTTCTCAGAGAATGACCACCATCTGGGTAATTTGTGATAGGTTTTCCAAAATGATACATCTTGTGCCATTACCTAAGTTGCCTTCCTCCTCTGAATTGGTGCCGTTGTTCCTTCAGCACGTGGTTCGTTTACACGGCATTCCTGAGAACATTGTGTCTGACAGAGGAGTCCAGTTTGTTTCCAGATTTTGGAGGACTTTTTGTTCTAAACTGGGTGTTCAATTGTCTTTCTCCTCGGCATTTCATCCTCAGACCAATGGTCAAACTGAGAGAACAAACCAGACATTGGAGACTTATCTAAGATGCTTTGTGTCTGCTGATCAGGATGACTGGGTCTCTTTTTTGCCTTTGGCTGAGTTTGCTCTTAATAATAGGGCTAGCTCTGCCACTTTGATGTCTCCGTTTTTCTGTAATTCTGGGTTTCACCCTCGATTTTCTTCAGGACAGACGGAGGCTTCTGTCTGTCCAGGTGTTGACTCTGTTGTTGAGCGTATGCAGCAGATTTGGGACCAGGTAGTGGAGAGGTTGTCCCTCTCTCAGGAGAAGGCCCAGCGGTTTTCTAACCGGCATAGGACTGATGGTCCTCGGTTTAAAGTGGGGGACTTGGTCTGGTTGTCCTCAAAGAATATTCCTATGAGAGTAGCATCTCCTAAATTTAAGCCTAGGTTCATTGGACCTTATAAGATCATGGAGATTATTAATCCTGTTTCTTTTCGTTTGCTTCTTCCAGGGACATTTAAGATCCATAACGTGTTCCACAAGTCCTTGTTGAAGAGGTTTGTTGAGCCAGTGGTTCCTGCTGCTGTGCCTCCTGACCCTGTTTTGGTTGAGGGCAATCTGGAGTATGTGGTTGAGAAAATATTGGATTCTCGTTTTTCTAGACGAAGACTCCAGTATTTGGTTAAATGGAGAGGTTATGGTCAGGAAGATAATTCTTGGGTGTTTGCTTCGGACATCCATGCTAGGAGACTTATCCGTGCGTATCATAGAACTCATCCTGACCGACCTGGTTGCTCAAATGAGGGTTCGGTGACCCCTCCTCAAGGGGGGGGTACTGTTGTGAATGGGTTTGAGATGAGTTCTGAGCAGAGGCTCCCTCTGGTGGTTACAAGCGGTACTAGTGAGGATTGTGAGGACTGGGAATCAGGTGTTACTGATTGGTCTTATTTAAGGGAATCATTTTCCCATCAGGGTTGCCGGTGATCAATTGTTCTGGTCTGAATCCTTCTTTCCAGTTTCCCTTGTAGCCTGCTGTGTCGTGTCTGCATCTCCTGCTATCAGATAACACAATTTCTTATTTTGTGTTTTTGCTATATTTTTGCATTTTGTCCTGCACTTCTGTGGGGGCCTTCAGGGTCCCCTCCGGGGGCTTTTGCCCTCTCAGTTTAGTTCAGCCACTGTGTTTTGTACTTTTGCTTTTTCCAGTTTTTTCAGTGGCTGCTGTTTTTGTTACACCAGAGAACTAATTTAGGTGGTAGAGGTCGTGTGATCTCAGGTGATTTTGAAATTAGTAGAGTTGGTGTTTTTCAGGGTTTTCTGGGATTGCAGTAAGTACCCTTCCTATCCTTTTCTATTTAGATAGTTTGGGCCCCAGCGTTTGCTCATACTATTTTCTTTCTGTGTCAGTATTTCCTCTTGTCTAACCGCCATTACATGTTTGGGGGCTTTCTATTATCTTTGGGGTTCTGCTCCGGGGCAGATAGCTTTCCTATTTCTATCTTTAGGTGTAGTTAGTTTCTCAGGCTGTGACGAGGCGTCTAGGACCAACGTAGGAACGCTCCACGGCTGCCTCTAGTTGCGGTGGTTAGTCAGGGTACTGCAATCTCATAGATTCCAACTGCTCTGGTGTATTTCCTTTTTTGCCTGCACTCCTCAGCTACCGTAACATAACAATTTTCTCTAAACTGGATCTCCGTGGGGCCTATAACTTGGTCCGTATCAGACCTGGGGATGAATGGAAGACTGCTTTCAGGTCACGCTATGGACACTTTGAATATCTAGTTATGCCTTTTGGTCTGAGTACCGCCCCAGCCACTTTCCAACACTTCGTGAATGATATCTTCAGGGATCTCCTAGATACATTTGTGGTGATTTATCTGGATGATATTCTAATTTTTTCTAACTCCACAGAGGAACATCATGGACATGTGAGAATGGTCTTAGAACGCCTAAGACAAAACCATCTCTACATCAAACTTGAAAAATGTGAATTCCATAGGACCGAAATTCAATTTCTGGGGTATGTACTATCTACGCAAGGGATTAGTATGGATGGAAGCAAGACCCAAGCCATCAAGGATTGGCCAATTCCTATAAATGTGAAGGAGGTGCAGCGTTTCATCGGGTTTGCCAACTTCTATAGACGTTTCATTAAGAATTTTTCTGAGGTAGTGTCACCTATCACCCAACTTACCCAGAAACAGTCTAGGTTCTCTTGGACCCCGCAAGCTCAGGAAGCATTTTCCTGTTTAAAGGATAAATTTACCACCGCACCTATCTTAGTACATCCCAACCCCGAGCTTGCCTTCATAATAGAGGTGGATGCTTCAGACTGTGCCGTTGGAGCTATACTCTCTCAGAGAACAGGTGAGAAGAATGTCTTGCATCCCTGTGCCTTCTTTTCCCAGCAGTTGTCTTCGGCTGAGAGGAACTACGATGTGGGCAATAGAGAATTGTTGGCCATTATTGCCGCCTTCAAGGAATGGAGACACCTTCTTCAGGGAGCTGCACAGCAAATAGTCGTCCTGACAGACCATCGTAACCTTGAATTTATCAGGTCGGCTAAGTGCCTGACTCCTCGCCAGGCTCGCTGGAATCTTTTCCTAAACCAATTTAATTTTGTCATTTCTTATAGACCAGGATCGCGCAATGGAAAGGCTGATGCACTCTCTAGGATTCATTCAGCAGAGACACGTCCACTTACTCCTCCTAAGACTATTCTTCCTGACTCTAGATTCCTGGGAGTGATTCATAATCAAGACCTACTTAAGGACATCAAGGAAGCATACCATGCGGATTCTTTGTTGGCTCAACCCCCAAGGGACGTAAGTCTTGTCTTTAAGAATGGTGTGTGGATTCAGGGACAACGTCTGTATATACCTGAAACAGTCAGATTGAGAGTATTGCAACTCATCCACGATTCCAAGATAGCCGGGCATAGGGGAATTCTAAAGACACAAGAATTTCTTTCTCGTTTCTTTTGGTGGCCCACTTACAGGAAAGATGTCTTAAACTATGTCACTTCATGTGAAGTCTGTGCAAGATGCAAAACACCTCGCTCCTCACCAACTGGTCTGTTGCAACCTCTTCCCACCCCGTCCCGCCCGTGGGGATCCATTTCTATGGACTTCATTGTGGAGTTACCAACCTCTCAAGGGAAGAACACCATTCTAGTGGTGGTTGACCGTCTAACAAAGGCAGCTCATTTTATCGCTTGTGTCGGCTTACCCACTGCAAAACAGACATCAGACTTGATGATTAAGAATGTGTTTCGCTTACATGGAGTACCGGATGAGGTCATTTCGGATCGAGGGGTGCAATTCACTTCAAGGTTTTGGCAAAATTTCTGTGCAGCATTGGACATTAAAGTAAACCTTTCTTCTGCTTTTCATCCCCAGACTAATGGACAGACAGAACGAACCAATCAGACCCTGGAGCAGTATCTCCGCTGTTTTATCTGCCACCTACAGGATGATTGGGTGGATCTACTTCCACTGGCTGAGTTCTCTTATAACAACTCTCAGAGCGCCTCCACTAAGCAGTCTCCTTTTTACTCCAATCTAGGTTATCATCCTAACATTCTTCCTCGATTTCCCATAGATACGCCCTTGCCGGCAGTGGCTGAAAGAATCACTTCTTTACAAAAGAATATGGATCTTCTAAAGGAAAATCTAGAATTGGCTCAGGAAAGGTACAAGAAAGCAGCAGATAAATTTCGTAAACCTGCACCAGCTTTCAAGGTAGGAGATTTGGTCTGGCTGTCAACCAGAAATCTTAAATTAAAGATTCCATCGTCTAAATTGGAACATAAGTACATTGGACCTTATAAGATCAATAAGATTATAAGTGCTGTTGCTTGTCGTCTTCAACTACCCAGAACTATGAGAATCCACCCTGTCTTTCATGTATCCCTACTAAAGGCTGCAACACCCAATACGTTTCCTGGACGTTCTTCTCCTTGCCCTGACCCAGTGCTGGTCGATGGTCAGGAAGAATTTATGGTGGAAAGGATTCTAGATTCCAGGTTGTACAGAAATCAGTTGCAATATTTGATTAAATGGCAGGGCTACCAGTGGAGGACAACTCATGGGAACCAGTCAATAATGTAAATGCTCCTCGCCTGCTCCGCCAGTTTCATCAGAGGTACCCTGACAAGCCTGGTCTGAGGTCATCCGGAGGTTGTCCCTAAGGAGGGAGTAATGTAAGGTTCTTTGTCTCTGTTGACATGTTCCTTGAAACTCAGTTTTCCGTCGGCCATTTTGCTTTCTGTCTTTCTGCAGCTCTTGCCCTCAGTTAATATGGAGTTTCCAGTTTTCATGTTCCCGCCCTGATTCTTCCCTCTTGCTTCTTAAGCAGCCTCAGCTGAACAATCAGTGCTCCTGAATCAAGCCTCAGTCAGTCTGTGACCTGACTCCTGGAAGCCTTGGACTTGTACTCCAGCTATTCCCTACTGAGGAACCTTGGAACACTTTTGGACTCTGGAAACCTGCTGTTTGGTGAATCCATGTTTGCAGAGGAATTACGGTACAGAGAAGAGATCCTGAACCTGCTTTGGAGATTTATTGTAGTGCTTGAAGTTACTCTGGCCTGCTGTGTCTCCTGTCGCTGTTCCTGCAAACTGTGTGAACTTTTCAGCATGCTTGTATGAAGTAATACAAGTCATTTCATTTCAACCTATGTCTCCTGTGTTTTCCTCGCACCCAAGCACAAGACGCTATAGGAACTGTACACTATACATGACATCCAGAGAAATACTTCATTGAGGTTAGTCTTGTCACAAGGAATATCTTGTCCTGCTGCTCAATCTTCTGCTACTCCATCAAATTTACCTGTCTTGCCTCCTGCTTATTGGACCTACATGGACATCTTCAATTAGAAGCAGGTGTAGATGCTACCACCAAACTGGCCAAACCACTGCTCTATAGACCTTCTTCCTGGTTCTTCTCCCCCTCAAGCCCATATTTACAGTGTGTACAGAAAGTATTCAGACCCATTTAAATTTTTCACTATTTGCTTCATTGCAGCCATTTGGTAAATTCAAAAAATTTTCATTTTTTCTCATTAACCCCTTAACCCCCAAGGGTGGTTTGCATGTTAATGACCAGGCCAATTTTTACAATTCTGACCACTGTCCCTTTATAAGGTAATAACTCTGGAACGCTTCCATGGATCCTGGTGATTCTGACAATGTTTTTCGTGACATATTGTACTTCATGTTAGTTGTAAAATTTCTTTGATATGACTTGCGTTTATTTGTGAAAAAAAGGAAATTTGGCAAATATTTTGAAAATTTCGCAATTTTCCAACTTTGAATTTTTATGACCATGACCTTAAATCACACAGATACAGTACGGACCAAAAGTTTGGACACACCCTCTCATTTAAGGATTTTGCTGTATTTTCATGACTATGAAAACTGTAAATTCACACTGAAGGCATCAAAACTATGAATTAACACATGTGGAATTATATACTTAACAAAAAAGTGTGTAACAACTGAAATTATGTCTTATATTGCAGGTTCTTCAAAGTAGCCACCTTTTGCTTTGATGACTGCTTTGCACACTCTTGGCATTCTCTTGATAAGCTTCAAGAGGTAGTCACCGGAAATGGTCTTCCAACAATCTTGAAGGAGTTCACAGAGATGCTTAGCACTTGTTGGCCATTTTGCCTTCACTCTGCGGTCCAGCTCACCCAAACCATCTCGATTGGGTTCAGGTCTGGTGACTGTGGAGGCCAGGTCATCTGGCGTAGCACCCCATTACTCTCCTTCTTGGTCAAATAGCCCTTACACAGCCTGGAGGTGTGTTTGGGCTCATTGTCCTGTTGAAAAATAAATGATGGTCCAACTAAACGCAAACCGGATGGAATAGCATGCCGCTGCAAGATACTGTGGTAGCCATGCTGGTTCAGTATGCCTTCAATTTTGAATAAATCCCCAACAGTGTCACCAGCAAAGCACCCCCACACCATCACACCTCCTCCCCCATGCTTCACGGTGGAAACCAGGCATGTAGAGTCCATCCGTTCACCTTTCCTGCGTCGCACAAAGACACGGTGGTTGGAACCAAAGCTCTCAAATTTGGAAATTTGGACTCATCAGACCAAAGCACAGATTGCACTGGTCTAATGTCCATTCCTTATGTTCTTTAGCCCAAACAAGTCTCTTTTGCTTGTTGCCTGTCCTTAGCAGTGGTTTTCTAGCAGCTATTTTACCATGAAAACCTGCAGCACAAAGTCTCTTCTTAACAGTTGTTGTAGTGATGTGTCTGCTGCTAGAACTCTGTGTGGCATTGACCTGGTCTCTAATCTGAGCTGCTGTAAACCTGCGATTTCTGAGGCTGGTGACTCGGATAAACTTATCCTCAGAAGCAGAGGTGACTCTTGGTCTTCCTTTCCTGGGGCGGTCCTCATGTGAGCCAGTTTCTTTGTAGCGCTTGATGGTTTTTGCAACTGCACTTGGGGACACTTTCAAAGTTTTCCCAATTTTTCGGACTGACTGACCTTCATTTCTTAAAGTAATGATGGCCCCTCATTTTTCTTTACTTAGCTGCTTTTTTCTTGCCATAATACAAATTCTAACAGTCTATTCAGTAGGACTATCAGCTGTGTATCCACCAGACTTCTGCACAACACAACTGATGGTCCCAACCCCATTTATAAGGCCAGAAATCCCACTTATTAAACCTGACAGGGCACACCTGTGAAGTGAAAACCATTTCTGGTGACTACCTCTTGAAGCTCATCAAGAGAATGCCAAGAGTGTGCAAAGCAGTCATCAAAACAAAAGGTGGCTACTTTGAAAAACCTAGAATATAAGACATAATTTCAGTTGTTACACATTTTTTTTGTTAAGTATATAATTCCACATGTGTTTATTCATAGTTTTGATGCCTTCAGTGTGAATTTACAATTTTCATAGTCATGAAAATACAGAAAAATCTTTAAATGAGAAGGTGTGTCCAAACTTTTGGTCTGTACTGTATGTCACACAAAATACTTAATAGGTAACATTTCCCACATGTGTACTTTACATCAGCATAATTTTGGAACCAAAATATTTTTTTGTTAGGAATTTGCAAGAACGATTTCTCATTTTTACAACATCATTTTTTTTAGGGACCACATCACATTTGAAGTCACTTTGAGGGGTCTATAGGATGGAAAATACCCAAAAGTGACACCATTCTAAAAACGGCACCCATCAAGGCACTCAAAACGACATTCAAGAAGTTCATTAACCCTTCAGGTGCTTCACAGGAATTTTTGGAATGTTTAAAAAAAATGAACATTTCACTTTTTTTCATAAAAAATTTACTTCAGATCCAATTTTTTATTTTACCAAGGATAACAGGAGAAATTCGACCCAAAAAGTTGTTGTGCAATTTCTTCTGAGTATGCTGATATCCCATATGTGGAGGTAATCCACTGTTTGGGCACAAGGCAGAGCTCGGAAGGGAAGGAGCACCATTTGACTTTTTCAATGCAAGATTGATTAGAATTGAGATCGGACGCCATGTCACGTTTGGAGAGCTCCTGATGAGCCTAAACAGTGGAAACCCCCCACCAGTGACAACATTTTGGAATTTAGACCTCCCCAAGGAGCTTATCTAAATGTGTATTGAGAACTTTTAACCCCATGGGCTTTACAGAAGTTTATAACGTAGAGCAGTAAAATTAAAAAATATTTTTTCCACAAAAATGATCTTTTCACCCCAATTTTTATTTTCCCAAGGGTAACAGGACACCAAAAGCTATTGTGCAATTTGTCCTGAGTACATTGATACTCCATATGTGGGGGTTATCCACTGTTTCGGCGTATGGCAGAGATCGGAAGGGAAGGTGCGCAGTTTAACTTTTTCAACGCAAAATTGGCTGGAATTGAAATCGGACGCCATGTCATGTTTGCAGAGCCTCTGATGTGCCTACACCACAAATGACCGCATTTTGAAAACTAGACATCCCAAGGAACTTATCTAGATGTGTGGTGAGAGCTTTGAACCCCAGGTATTTCACTAAAGTTTATAATGCCCGGGCGTAAAAATAAAAAAATCATATGTTTTCCACAAACAATGATTTCTAGTCCCCAAGTTTTTATTTTCCCAAGGGTAACAGGAGAAATTGGACCCTAAAAGTTGTCCAATTTGTCCTGAGTACGCTGATACCCCATATGTGAGAGAAAACTACTGTATGGGCACACGTCGGGGCTCGGAAGGGAGAAGCGCCGTTTGACTTTTCAATGTAAAATTGGCTGGAATTGAGATCATATGCTATGTCGCATTTGGAGAGCCCCTGATGTGGCTAAACAGTGGAAACCCCCCAATTATAACTCCAACCCTGAAAGCAACACACCCCTAACCCTAATCTCAACCCTAATCCTAATCCAACCCTAAATGTAATCCAAAACCTAGCCCTAATTCCAAAACTAACCCTAATCTCAACCCTATCACTAACTTTAGCCCCAACCCTAACCCCAACTTTAGCACTAAACCTAATGGGAAAATGAAAATAAATACTTTTTTTATTTTATTATTTCTCCCTAACTAAAGGGGTGATAAAGGGGGGTTTGATTTACTATTTATAGCGGGTTTTTATAGCGGGTTTTTATGTTTGGCAGCTGACACACAATATAAGATGCTTTTCATTGCAAAAAATAGTTTTTGCATCACCACATTTTGAGAGCTATAATTTTTCCATATTTTGGCCCACAGAGTCATGTGAGGTCTTGTTTTTTGCGGGACGAGTTGACACTTTTATTGGTACCATATTCGGGCACATTAAACTTTTGATCACTTTTTATTCTGATTTTTGTGAGGCAGAATGAACAAAAACCAGCAATTCATGAATTTCTTTTGTGGGGGCGTTTATACCGTTCCGCGTGTGGTAAAATTGATAAAGCAGTTTTATTCTTTGGGTCAGTACGATAACAGCGATATCACATTTATATCATTTTTTTATGTTTTGGCGCTTTTATACAATAAAAACTATTTTATATAAAAAATAATTATTTTTGCACCGCTTTATTCTGAGAGCTATAACTTTTTTATTTTTCTGGCGATGGAGCTATATGGCAGCTTGTTTTTTGCGGGACAAGATGTCGTTTTCACCAGTGCCAGGTTTATTCATATCCGTCTTTTTGATCTCTTGTTATTCTACTTTTTGTGTGGCGGTATGATGATAAAGCATCGTTTTTTGCCTTTTTTAAAATGGTGTTCACTAAAGGGGTTAACTAGTGGGACAGTTTTATAGGGCTTATCATTACGGATGTGTCGATACTAAATATGTGTACTTTTATTGTTTAAATTTTTTTTAAATTCAAATATTTAATTATTAATGGAATAAATATTGATTTTTTATAATTATTTTTTTATTATTTTTTTTAAATATTGTTACAAATATTACAATTTTTTTTAATTTAATTCTTAGTTTTACACTTTGTCCCACTATGGGACACTCATTTTCTGCAGGCTGATCGCTTCTATAGCATGCAGATCTGCATGCTATAGAAGCTGTCAGCACTGCAGGGATTTCTCACTAACGTGAGACTTCCTGACATGCACTGCGCATGACAGGAAGTCTCTCTGGTTTGGAGACCCGGATGTCATCATGACAACATCGGGTCTTCATAACAGCGATCGGGACCCCGTGTCATGCCGCTGGGTCTCCAATCCAAAGTCAGAGGGGCTGTCAGAGCTCACAGCCCCTATGCCTGCTCCAGAACGCTGTGATCATGTTTGGTCACAGTGTGCCTGGGCTTAAAGTGCCATGAGCGGTCCGTGATCAGTCCTGACACTTAGTGCGGGGTGTCAGCTGTGATAACCAGGTTACAAAAGAATTTCTGTTGTACTCAAGGTTCCTAAGAGCACAGTGGCCTCCATAATCCTTAAATGGAAGAAGTTTGGGACCACCAGAAGTCTTCCTAGACCTGGTCGTCCAGCCAAACTGAGCAATCATGGGAGAAGAGCCTTGGTGAGAGAGGTAAAGGAGAACCCCAAGATCACTGTGGCTGAGCTTCACAGATTCAGTAGGGAGATGGGAGAAAGTTTCACAAAGTCAACTATCATTGCAGCCCTCCACATGTCGGGCCTTTAAGGCAGAGTGGCCTGACGCAAGTTTCTCATCAGTGCCAGACATATGAAAGCCTGCATAGAGTTTGCTAAAAAACACATGAAGTACTCCCAGACTATGAGAAATAAGATTCTCTGGTCTGTTGAGAAGAAAATAGAACTTTTTGGTGATAATTCTAAGCGGTATGTGTGGAGAAAACCAGGCACTGCTCATCACCTGCCCAATACAATCCCAATAGTGAAACATGGTGGTGGCAATATCATCTTATGGGAGGGGGCTCAACTGCAGGGACAGGACAACTGGTTGCAATTGAAGGAAACATGAATGCGGCCAAGTACAGAGATATCCTGGATGAAAACCTCTTCCAGAGTGCTCGGGACCTCAGACTTGGCCAAAGGTTCACCATCCAACAAGACAATGACCCTAAGCACACCGCTAAAATAACAAACGAGTGGCTTCAGACCAACTCTGTGTCCATTCTTGACTAGCCCAGCCAGAGCCCTGACCTAAACCCAATTGAGCATCTTTGGAGAGACCTGAAAATGGCTGTCCATCAACATTCACCATCCAACCTGACAGTACTGGAGAGGATCTGCAAGGAAGAATGGCAGAGGATCCCCAAATCCAGGTGTGAAAAACTTGTTGCATCATTCGTAAGAAGACTCATGGTTGTACTAGCTCAAAAGGGTGCTTCTACTCAATACTGAGCAAAGGGTCTGAATAATTATTTTTTTCAGTCAAGAAGGGGTGCAGAGTGTACATTAATGAGAAAAAAAAATAACTTTTTTGAATTTACCAAATGGCTGCAATGAAACAAAGAGTGAAAAAATTAAAGGGGTCTGAATACTTTCCGTACCCACTGTACCCTATGTCCCAGGCAGAGACTCAAGTCATGTCTGAATATATCAAGGAAATCCTAACGAGAGGATTTATCCTTAAGTCATCCTCCCCCGCTAGAGTAAGATTCTTCTTTATTAAGAAGGACAGCTCACTGTAACGGGTCTGGTAGGTGAAACCACTGAGCTTTATTATACAAGACAGTATACTTGTAAGAGAGCAGGTGGCGCCCGGGGAATACGGACAGGAATTCACGGGAAGTGACCAGGGCAGTCTCTGGGTAGGCAGGTTGTCACGGCAAGTGACCAGGGCAGTCTCTGGGTAGGCAGGTTGTCACGGCAAGTGACCAGGGCAGTCTCTGGGTAGGCAGGTTGTCACAGCAAGTGACCAGGGCAGTCTCTGGGCAGGCAGGTTGTCACAGCAAGTGACCGGGGCAGTCTCTGGGCAGGCAGGTTGTCACAGCAAGTGACCAGGGCAGTCTCTGGACAGGCAGGTTGTCACAGCAAGTGACCAGGGCAGTCTCTGGACAGGCAGGTTGTCACAGTAAGTGACCAGGACAGTTTCTGAATAGACAGGCTTATACGACCTGAGATGTTGGAGCCTCCTGGTAGGCTGCAGTCTGATGGCAGATGATCGCTCCCAAGCGAGCAGGCAGGAGTCTCTGGAGTAGCCGGTGATCACTGCTGGAGATGTCCGAACCTTCGGATAAAGCTGCAGTCGGATGGCAGATGATCGCTCCCAAGTGAGCAGGCAAGAGTCTCTGAAGTAGCCGGTGATCACTGCTGATGAAGTCCGAACCTTCGGATAGAGCTGCAGTCGGATGGCAGATGATCGCTCCCAAGTGAGCAGGCAAGAGTCTCTGTAATCACCGGGGATCACTGCAGGTGATGTCCGAACCTCCGGGGAGGGCTGCAGTCAGATGGCAGACAGCAAACAGACGGGTAACAGGCAGGCAACTGGAAACAGGAGCTGAGGGCTGAAGCAGAGTTATACAGTGCAACAACAACATTGCTCGGGCACCTCCATTAAGGAGGAAGCCCTTAATATAGGGTGGAGTCCTCCGGCATTGGCCGGAGACTAATTTGGAAAATGCGCGCGGCTCCTTTAAGAGCGGGGAGGGCACGAGCGCGCGCCCTAAGTCCAGCAGCAGGGAAGGAGCGCGCGGGCCCAGCAGGGCGGAATGAGGACGCCGAGGATGCTGGGGGTGCTGAGGACGCTGGGGGCGCTGAGGACGCTGGGGGCGCTGAGGACGCAGAGCGCTGGTAAGGGGAACGGCGTCCCTGCCTGGCAGAGGGCCGGGACGCCGATGCTACAGTACCCCCCCCTCTAGGCCCCCCCCTCTTTAGGCCAGAAAGAAATTTAGCTAGGATGAGAGGGGCATGGATGTTTCCCGAGGCTCCCACGTTCTCTCCTCAGGACCAAACCCCTTCCAATCCACCAAAAAATAAATCTTTCTTCCTACCCTTTTTGTGGCCAGAATGTTCTCTACCTCAAATTCATCATCAGCAGACACTGGAGCAGGAGGTGTACCTGTAGACTTGAAAAAAGAGTTAAGTACCACAGGTTTGAGGAGAGACACATGAAAAGAGTTAGGAATTCGCAAATTGGCCGGGAGTTTCAGTTTATAGGACACTGGGTTGATCTGCCTGATGACCTCAAAAGGACCGATAAACCGAGGACCTAACTTGTAGGAAGGAATTTTGAGCCGAACATATTTGGACGAAAGCCAGACTTTGTCCCAGGACGGAATTGAGGAGGATCCAGACGTTTCTTGTCAGCATGTCTTTTCATGCGCTCGGATGACTGAATGAGTGCGGACCGGGTACTCTCCCAGATGGAGGAGAATTCTCTAACCAGAGATTCCGCAGCTGGATTGTCCACAGAGATGGAAACGGGGACAGGAATCCGAGGGTGCTGACCGAAGACTATAAAAAACGGAGACTTGGTGGACGATTCGCTCTCGTGATTATTGTAAGAGAATTCGGCCCAAGGCAGGAGCTCCACCCAATCAGAATGATGAGCATTAACGAAGTGTCGGAGATAGCTGGTCAGATTCTGATTTATTCGCTCAACTTGTCCATTGGACTGTGGGTGGTAAGCGGAGGAGAAATCCAAGGTGACGTCTAGTAACTTACAAGTAGCTCTCCAGAAACGTGAAGTGAACTGTACCCCACGATCCGACACAATGTGACGAGGCAGACCATGAAGACGGAAGATGTGGCGGATAAAGTCTTTAGCCAACTCGGGTGCAGACGGCAGTCCTGGCAGAGGAATGAAGTGAGCCATCTTGGAAAAGCGGTCAGCGACCACCCAAATGACCGTACAACCGGCAGAGACGGGCAGATCCGTAATGAAGTCCATGGCTATATGTTGCCAGGGAGCAGCGGGTACAGGAAGCGGAAGAAGACAGCCGGCAGGCAGGTGTCTCGGAACTTTGTTGCGGGCACAGGAGACACAGGCAGAAACAAAGTCTATTACGTCTTTGTGCAGGGTAGGCCACCAATAATGCCGGGTAATGAGTTGGAAGGTCTTTTTCTGACCAGTGTGGCCAGCGAGTTTAGACGAATGACCCCAATGTAGAATTCTCTTCCGATCAGTCTCTGATACGAACGTCTTACCAGGAGGGAGACGGTTTAGACTCACGGGAGCCACCTGCATCACTCTGGCGGGATCGATGATATGTTTAGGCTCGTCTTCGAGATCCGACACCAGGAAGGACCGGGACAAGGCATCCGCCTTGATGTTTTTGTCAGCCGGGCGAAAATGCAAGAGAAAATCAAAACGGGCAAAAAAACAAGGACCACCGGGCTTGGCGAGGGTTAAGTCTCTGAGCATGCTGAAGGTAAGACAGATTTTTGTGGTCCGTGTAGATGATTACCGGATGAAGAGCCCCCTCGAGTAGGTAACGCCACTCCTCCAATGCCAATTTAATGGCCAATAACTCTCGATCTCCTATGGAGTAGTTGCGCTCGGAGGAGGAGAAGAGTTTGGAGAAGAAACCACAGGAAACCATCTTCCCGGATGAAGATTTTTGAGTAAGTACCGCTCCGGCTCCAGCAGAGGAAGCGTCCACCTCCAGGAAGAACTGCTTGTTGCCGTCCGGGCGATGCAGCACTGGAGCGGAAGAGAAGGCTTGTTTCAAGGAAAGAAAGGCCTCCTCTGCTTCGGGCGTCCACTGTTTGGGGTTAGCATCCTTGCGGGTGAGCGCTGAGATTGGAGCAGTCCTGGAAGAGAAGTGCGGTATGAAGAGACGGTAATAGTTAGCGAATCCCAGGAACCGCTGAATGGCCTTCAACCCTCTGGTCGGGGCCACTTCTCGATGGCAGACAGTTTCTCCGGATCCATTCGTAGGCCTGTCTGAGAGATAATGTAGCCCAGAAACGGAAGCGAGGTCTGCTCAAAGAGGCACTTCTCATATTTGGCGAAGAGGTGATTCTGCCTGAGCCTGAGCAGAACCTGACGAACATCCCTCCGGTGAGACTGGAGATCTGGAGAGAAGACCAAGATGTCGTCAAGGTACACCACAACGCAGGAGTAGAGGAGGTCCCGGAAGATGTCATTGACCAACTCCTGAAAGACTGCTGGAGCATTACAGAGACCAAAGGGCATAACCAGATACTCGTAGTGGCCATCCCGGGTGTTGAATGCCATCTTCCATTCATCTCCTCGACGGATACGAACCAGGTTGTATGCTCCACGAAGATCCAGTTTAGTGAAGACTCTAGCCCTCTAAGACGATCAAACAACTCCGGAATGAGCGGAAGAGGGTACTTATTCTTCACTGTGATCAAATTTAGGCCTCTGTAGTCAATACAGGGACGGAGAGATCCGTCTTTCTTTTTTACAAAAAAGAAACCTGCTCCCGCGGGGGAGGTAGATTTACGGATGAATCCTTTCGCTAAATTCTCCTCGATATATTCTGACATCGACCTGGTCTCTGCAGCGGACAATGGGTAAATACGCCCACGGGGAGGCGTAGTACCGGGTAGCAGGTCGATCGGGCAATCATATGGTCTATGCGGGGGTAATGTCTCTGCTTCCTTTTTATTAAAGACATCCGCGAATGACCAATATGGAATCGGGAGTCCAGGTAGATTAGCAGGTGTAGGAGAAGAACGGATGGGATGGACAGGCACCAGACACGTTTTATGACAGTCCTGTCCCCAGCGAAGAATCTCTCCATTCTGCCAGTCGAGCACGGGTGCATGTTTTTGGAGCCAAGGCAGACCTAGTAAGAAAGCATGAGAGAGTCCAGGTAAAACATGAAACGAGATGCTCTCAGAATACAACATTCCCACCTGCAGGGTTATGGCTTCGGTGATAAGTTGGATGGGACGAGGTAGGAGACCCCCATCCACAGCAGCAACAGATACTGGTTCAACCAGAGGTTTGGTGGGAATGCTATACTTCTCTACTAGAGCCTGTGAAACAAGATTCCCAGCTGCTCCAGAATCAAGTTGGGCCAGTTCGAAGTAACGGTTCTTACCGATGAGAATAGAGACAGACAGCAGCAGAGATGAAGAGGATTTATTCTGGTCTAGGTGGACCTCTCCGAGCGAACCTAGACACAGGCGTTTCCCGACCTCTCCGGACAGGTACGGATCCAGTGCTCCTTACTGCCACAGTAGAAACAACTCCTCTCGGCACGGCGTGAGTCCTGACGGGCTTTGACCATCTTGGTCTGGTCGACCTGCATAGGCTCAGCAGTGTGCATCTGGGGAGAAACGGAAGGGGTTATAGGTCTCTGAAACGAGGGTGCAAGACGAGGAAACCCTCTCTCACGGGTGACCTCTTTGGCACGTTCCTGGAACCGTAGATCAATTCGATTGGCAAGATTTATTAAATCATCAAGGGAGGTTGGAATGTCCCGACCGGCAAGTTCATCTTTAATACGGCCGGACAGACCCTCCAGAAGACCGAAATCAGGGCGTTATTGTCCCAAGCCAACTCTGAGGCTAGAGTACGGAACCGTATGGCATATTGACCAACGGTGAGACTCTCCTGACGGAGACGCAACAGAGATGATGCAGAGGAGGTCTTCCGTCCAGGTTCGTCGAATACCTTCCGGAAGGCCGAGAGAAAAGCAGGCAGGTCAGATACAGAGGATCTTCTCTCTCCCAGAGAGGATTAAGCCAGGCCAGAGCCTCTCCGGTGAGATGGGACATGATGAAGGCAATTTTGGCCCGGTCAGAGTTAAACTGGTGTGCCAGGAGTTCGAAATGCAGGGTGCACTGGTTAATAAAACCACGAGCCAGAGCAGGGTCGCCTCCAAACCTAGGAGGAGCTGAAAGTCGGGGTCCGGGAATGGAAACCACGGAATTGGGAAGCAGCGAGGCTGCCGGATTATGAGTCATGGCTCCAGCGGTGGTTGCTGGTGATGAATTCAGAGTGTCCAGGCGGGAATTGACGTTCCGCAGGTGACCCAGGATGGCCTCCTGTTGCGACCTCTGGCGAGATAGTTCATGACACAATTCCGGGAGTGAAGGGGTTTGGGTGCCACCGGGTTCCATGGCCCGAGCAAACTGTAACGGGTCTGGTAGGTGAAACCACTGAGCTTTATTATACAAGACAGTATACTTGTAAGAGAGCAGGTGGCGCCCGGGGAATACGGACAGGAATTCACGGGAAGTGACCAGGGCAGTCTCTGGGTAGGCAGGTTGTCACGGCAAGTGACCAGGGCAGTCTCTGGGTAGGCAGGTTGTCACGGCAAGTGACCAGGGCAGTCTCTGGGTAGGCAGGTTGTCACAGCAAGTGACCAGGGCAGTCTCTGGGCAGGCAGGTTGTCACAGCAAGTGACCGGGGCAGTCTCTGGGCAGGCAGGTTGTCACAGCAAGTGACCAGGGCAGTCTCTGGACAGGCAGGTTGTCACAGTAAGTGACCAGGACAGTTTCTGAATAGACAGGCTTATACGACCTGAGATGTTGGAGCCTCCTGGTAGGCTGCAGTCTGATGGCAGATGATCGCTCCCAAGCGAGCAGGCAGGAGTCTCTGGAGTAGCCGGTGATCACTGCTGGAGATGTCCGAACCTTCGGATAAAGCTGCAGTCGGATGGCAGATGATCGCTCCCAAGTGAGCAGGCAAGAGTCTCTGAAGTAGCCGGTGATCACTGCTGATGAAGTCCGAACCTTCGGATAGAGCTGCAGTCGGATGGCAGATGATCGCTCCCAAGTGAGCAGGCAAGAGTCTCTGTAATCGCCGGGGATCACTGCAGGTGATGTCCGAACCTCCGGGGAGGGCTGCAGTCAGATGGCAGACAGCAAACAGACGGGTAACAGGCAGGCAACTGGAAACAGGAGCTGAGGGCTGAAGCAGAGTTATACAGTGCAACAACAACATTGCTCGGGCACCTCCATTAAGGAGGAAGCCCTTAATATAGGGTGGAGTCCTCCGGCATTGGCCGGAGACTAATTTGGAAAATGCGCGCGGCTCCTTTAAGAGCGGGGGAGGGCGCGAGCACGCGCCCTAAGTCCAGCAGCGGGAAGGAGCGCGCGGGCCCAGCAGGGCGGAATGAGGACGCCGAGGATGCTGGGGGTGCTGAGGACGCTGGGGGCGCTGAGGACGCTGGGGGCGCTGAGGACGCAGAGCGCTGGTAAGGGGAACGGCGTCCCTGCCTGGCAGAGGGCCGGGACGCCGATGCTACACTCACTATATCACTGTATTGACTATAGGGGCCTAAACCAGATAATGAACAAGAATAAGTATCCTCTGTCTCTCATCTTAGAGTTGTTTAATCATCTCAGAGGTTCCAGAGTCTTCACTATACGTGATCTGAGAAGGGCCTATAACATGATCCGAAAATGCCAGGGGCATGAATGGAAGACTACCTTTTACACCCGGGATGGCCACTATGAGTATTGCCTCATGCGGTTTTGACTCTGCTATGTCCCAGCAGTCTTAAAAGAACTAGTGAGCGATATCTTAAAGGACTGACTCTACTCTTGTGTGTTGATTTACCTGGTAGAGGTTGAGGAAGAACCTTTTGTATGCCATGTTTGAGAAGTGCATCTTGGAGCAGACCGCTCTTGCCTTCCTAGGAAACATCATCCCTGAGCCCAGACTGAGATTGGATCCTGCAAAAACGTGTGTAGTCCTGGAGTTGCCCACTCCTGACGGCCTGAAAGCAATCCAGCAGTTTCTGGGATTCACTAATTACTACTGCCTGTTCATTCCATATTTCTCCTCGCTGACCACCCTAATTTCTGACCTGACTCGCAAGGGTGCTGACCCTTAGGGTATGGATTCTGGTAGCTTAAAGCACCTTTGCCTTCCTAAAACAGGCCTTTTCTTCTGCTCAAGTACTGCAAAGACCGAATAGTAATAAGCACATCTTTTTGGAGGTGGATGCTTCGTCCTCTGGGGCCAGTGTCATTCTTACTAGGAAGTCTACTACTTAAGCTTTGGTGCCCTGCAGTTTTTTTTCTAATGTCTTCCCAGTTCTGGAACGCAAATAGGCAATTGAGAACTGTTGCAATTAAATTGTCCTTGGAGGACTGGCGCTTTCTACTTGATTGGGCGGTTCATCCAGTAATTAACTATATTGACCACAAAAACTTAGCATATCTGCAGTCCTCAAAGCGGTTAAATCTGTGTCAAGCCAGTTGGTCTTTTTCTTTGCATGCTTTGATTTTGTTCTCCATCTGGAGGATGTGGTTTCCAGGTTCTTTCTGTCTTCTGACCAGAAGAAGGAGTTTCAGCACATCATTGAGTCCTTGAGTTCCATTCGGAAAAACCTTTGTCACAGAACCAGACAGGAGGTGGGTTTTTCAGTGGGGTCACTAATATAAACTGGCTGGTCATGCCTCACAGAAAATGGCTCTTATTTCACAGCATTATTTGTGGCCATACCTGTGCGAATGCATTGCAGATTCCGTATTGGCCTGTCCATCCTGTGCCCAGAATAACACTCCAAAACAGCTTTTGTCTGGTTAGTTATTTCCTCTGCCAATACTCTCAGCTCCCTGGCAGCACCTTGCAATGGATTTCATTACAGATTTTCCAGTCTCAGCAGGAAGTACTGTCATTTGGGTAATTGTGGACCGCTTCTCAAAGATGGCCCACTTCACTCTGTTGTCCAGTCTCCCTTCTGCCAATGTCCTTGCTGAGAAGTTTATCCACCATATCTTCCGTCGTCACGGGTTACCTCTCCATATAGTCTCTGATACAGGCGTCCAGTTCATATCGCGGTTCTGTAGGGCTACCTGTAAGCTACTAAATTCGACCCTGGACTTCTCTTCAGCATACTATCTCCAATCCAACTGCCAGGTAGAATGGCTCAACCAGATTCTAAACAACTTCCTATGGCATCTTGTCAATGCTCACAACCAGAGGCGTAACTACCGCGGTCGCAGCTGCGACGGGGCCGGAATGCTTAGGGGCCAGCTCGCCCGCCCACCCAGTCTAGCAAAGATGCAGAAAAAAGAGAAACAGAGAGCGCAATAGTGAAGGACCCTACCACGTGACCCGGAGGGAGGCATCATTGGGCGTGCGTCACTGCAGGTCCTACAGCCACATTAGCGGGAAGTTGAATTGAAGGTAATTCTCATGCCGTGCAGGATTAATGAATGCGGTCACGTGATCCAACCTCGTTAACCTGAGAGAGGCGTGTCAGGCATACCTCACCGCAGGTCCTTCAGCCACACCAAAGGTAAGGACGGGCCGAAGGAAGCTCTCGTTGGGTGAGTGTGAGTGCTTGAGGCCGGCCAAATGTAAAGTTTTTAAGAGCATGACACATACCTCCCAAGCTAGTGGGAAGCAGCCAACATGCCCCCTCTTGTATCAGGACACGCCCTCTATGTCACCCCCTTTTCTTGTTATTCAGAAAGCTCAGCTCATCGTTCTACATATGAGTCGCCCGCCAGGGCCAGTGGGGTACTCGGCACCGAGCCCGTTCACTTCAATGGGGGATGTCACGGGTAGCATAGCTCGGTCCGTGGCCCTGGGCGCTCACTGAAAAGGGGGTATTTACAGAGGATTAAAGGGTTTGTAGAAATTCGTGACTCCACCTGAGGTGCCCGGTCAGGGTGACCAGCGCTGCTGTGTGGATCCGCTGAGGGGTTGTTACTGGGCAGCAAGGTGTTAAGTCTTCCACAGGCAAGACTGGGTCCCTCAGGGTAAACAGGGGTGTTGGGGTGCAAGACGGAGAAGGGGCTTTCAGCCGCAGGAGCAATAATGCAGACACACACACGAAAGTCTCTTTCTGTACCTTTACTGATGTAGTTGCAGGCACGTCCCGGGATGCTGGCAGGGTGGAGGATGCACGTCCAGTTATTCCCACTGAGTAGGTGTAGGGCCTCCTTACTCCTGTAGTGTGAGTTTCTGACCTGTATGAAACGAAGTCTAACTCTGTCTTCACTTATACGCCCGGCTAACTTTGTGGTGGAGCCTTCTCTTGGATAGAACAGTGTCTCTGTATGCAGCGTCCTGCTAGACCCTGTCTTCCTGACCCGGCTTCGTATCAGCACTCCTGAGCTCCTAGAACTTGAAGTTCTCCAGGATCTCCGGTATCTCCTACTAGTCGTGTAGACTCTAGCAAGCTCGGACCCGGTGTCCGGTTATTCAGAGTAGAGGTAAGCTATCAATGCTTTTTCAACCTCCGTTACTCTTTTATTCTCTTCCACTCGCCTTTCGTCCTACTCCTACCTTTACATAAGCACACTAACAGTAGATGGCTGATTCTTCTCTCTCTTCACCGCTCTCAAAGCGTCGGCACGCTTACTCCCTGAACTGCACTCAGTGGCTAGAGTGGCTATCTCTCCACTGGTACTAGCCTCCACACATTGAACTAAGCTCAAGCTGCAGTCTTCAGGTTCTCTCAACAACTCTCAACTCCTGTCTGAGGTGACTAGCTCTCTGTTGTCTAGGAAGACTCTCTTTCTGCTGTGACTTCACCATCCTTATATACTCTATGTAGGGCTCCCTCTGGTGGCTCTAGGGATTGGTGAAGGTGTTTTGTGTGCATATCAGGTCTCTTGTGGGTGTTACCTTTGGTGCATCCCCTGGGGAATAAGATTCCAAGCGCAGCTGGGCTCCACATCCCCCCCTAGTAAACATCAGCACTCCCGGGCTGAAAGAAAACATTTTTTTTTTTAAAAACACATTAACATCAAATATCAAATGAACTCTTCCCTTACAGGAGGCAAGAATCTTTAACCATTGCTACAGGTAACATATATACATGTATTTACACGATATTTATATACATTTATACACACTTTGACTCTTGTTAACTGTTTACATTTGCTTGGCCTACTCTTGGTACCTAACAGGTAACTTTCCTTTTGTCATGCGTACTGACCTACGTGGTGTTGCGTCAGGTGGAGTAGCATTTGACCTGTCTGTCCTACGTGCTGGTAAACTGTAATACTGCCTTAACCTCTCTAGGGATCTGGCAAGCATGCTTGCGGCTGGGCGATGCGGTTCTATCTCGCCAGGGGATCTTTCTTCCTGAGACCCAACATCTTGAGGTTCCACGTCTTGAGATGCTTCAGGAGCAAGTTTCTCTTGAACTATTCCTTCTGCGACAACTGGCTCAACTTGACGTTGGAGTGCTCCTTGTGGTTGATAAAATTGAAGTACTGGAATGATCACAGCTTCTCCGATACAGGGCCAATATGCAGGAAAATCTCCTAAGTCCGTGTGTATGACTTCACCTGGTTTCTCTTCGTCAATAACAGGTTCTTCTTCTCGAAGCTTTAACAGATCTAGACATAGTTTTAGGTGATCTCTTGATACAGTTGTGGTCGTCTTTCCTCCATCTTTACTAATGGTACGTGTTTTCCTGTTGTCAAACTTTGAATTTTGCACGACATATGGCTCTCTTTCCCATTGATCATCTAATTTGTGCATTCTTCTTTTTCTTTTCAGCACAATTTCTCCAGGTATAAAAGGTTCAGCTGGCGCACTTTTGTTGTAGTTTTCCTCTTGTTTTTCCCTGACTTTATTGAGACTATCTTCCACGCAGGCTTGTACTATCCTGTACTGTTCCTGTCGGTTTGTGTCCCAATCTTCAGTAGTAACATCTGCTTCTGGTTCTACAACACCAAGTTCCAAATCCATGGGCAGCTTTCCTGGTCTTGCCCGCATGAGGTAGGCTGGGGTGCAATTGGTGGAACTCACAGGTATGTGATTGTACAAATCTACCAGGTCAGGTAGTAGCCACAGGCCACCGATTCCTCTCCTCAAGTGGTACGGTCTTCAGCAGATCAATGACTATGTGATTCATCTTTTCACAGAGACCATTTGTTTTGGGGTGGTACGGTGTGGTTCTTATCTTCTTGCATCCGTACAAATGACAGAACTCTTTAAACAACTCGGCTTCAAAGGCAGGGCCCTGGTCAGTTAACACTTGTTCCGGATATCCATGGGGCCTGCAGAAATACGCTTGGAACGTCTTTGCTGCTGTCTCTGCTGTCAGATCTTTGACAGGGGCGACCACCAGGAACCTGGAGTAGTGATCCACCATTGTCAGGGCATATGAATATCCCGACCGGCTGGGTGACAACTTGACATGGTCCAGGGCCACGATCTCCAAGGGACGAGTCGTCTTGATGGGTTGCAGGGGTGCCTTCTGACTGCTGTAGTCTTTTCTTCGGAGGCTACAGGACGCACAGTTTTTACACCATTTTTCGATGGAACTGCGCATTCCTACCCAGTAGAAACAACACTTCAACAGGGTCTCCAGTTTCTTCCAGCCAAAGTGCCCCGCTTGATCGTGGTAGGCTTCCAACACCATCTGGATGTCCATTCTGGGGACTACTATCTGCCATACCATCTCATGGGTTCTTGGGTTGACGTAACTTCGGCACAGCTTCTCACGGTAGATAAACAGCCGGCTTCTCTCATTCCACAGCTGCTTTGCTTGTTGAGACGCATCCTTCTCCAAGGAGGAACCTTCCTGAGTTATCAGCTCCTTGATACGGCTGACAACCGGGTCACTGTTCTGGGTCTCCTTCCAGCTATGGTGAGGTAAAGGGTTTAACGTCTTACCACGCTGCCTCTTGCAGGCTCGTTGCTCGTGGATCATCCCGTTTCTGTGAAAGGCAGGTAGTTCAATCTCTTCTAGGTCATCCAATTCCTCTTCCGTGTCGGACTCATGAGGCATTCTGGACAAGGCATCAGCGTTGGCATTCTTACGGCCCACCCTGTACTTGATTGTGAATTGATAGTTCGACAGCCGAGCCATCCAACGTTGCTCCATGGCTCCCAGCTTAGCTGTTTCAATATGTGTCAAGGGGTTATTGTCAGTGTAAGCAGTGAACTTGCTGGAGGCTAGGTAATGCTTGAATCTTTCTGTAATGGCCCAGACCAGTGCCAGGAACTCCAACTTGAAGCTGCTATAGTTCTCTGGGTTCCTCTCGGTCGAGCGGAGCTTCCTGCTTGCATATGCGATGACTTTCTCCAGCCATTTTGCTTCTGACTGAGGACAGCTCCCAATCCTTCGTTGCTAGCATCAGTGTACAGCAGGAACGGCTGGCTGTAGTCAGGGTAGGCTAAGATCTCATCGCCTGCCAGGATCTCCTTCATCTCCTTGAAAGCTTCAGCCTGTTCTTTACCCAGTGGAATGGAGAATTTCTGCTCTTGAGGGATTGTCCTACCAGGAGGTCTTGCAGAGGCGCTGCTTTCTTGGTGTAATCCTTTACAAACCTCCGGTAGTAACCTGTCAGTCCCAGGAACTGGCGCACCTCCTTGAGATTCCTCGGTTCCAGCCATTTCTGGATGGCGGTGACCTTCTCGGGGTCTGGCTCTACTCCTTCTGATCTGACAATATGCCCCAAGTACTGTACCTTTTGTTTGAGCAGATGGCACTTTGAAGGCTTCAGTTTCATCCCATACTTGGACAGTGACTCGAATACCTCCGCAAGGTGCTTCAGATGATCTTCATACGTCTTGGAGTACACAATTACGTCGTCCAGGTACAGCAACACGGTTTCAAAGTTGAGATGTCCCAGACAACTCTCCATCACTCTCTGGAACTTTCTCGGGGCACTGCTGAGTCCAAACGGCATTCTGTCAAACTCACAGAGTCCCATCGGGGTGGTGAAAGCCGTCTTCTCCCGATCCTCCTCAGCCACAGCTACTTGCCAGTACCCACTAGTGAGGTCAAGGGTGGAAAAGTAGTTAGCAGTCTTTAGGGCAGCTAAGGATTCCTCAATGCGTGGTAAAGGGTATGCATCTTTATGTGTAATGCGATTCACTTGTCTGTAATCTACACACATTCTCATGCTTCCATCCTTTTTCCTGACTAGGACTAGAGGTGCTGCCCAGGGACTACAACTGTCATGTATAGTGTACAGTTCCTATAGCGTCTTGTGCTTGGGTGCGAGGAAAACACAGGAGACATAGGTTGAAATGAAATGACTTGTATTACTTCATACAAGCATGCTGAAAAGTTCACACAGTTTGCAGGAACAGCGACAGGAGACACAGCAGGCCAGAGTAACTTCAAGCACTACAATAAATCTCCAAAGCAGGTTCAGGATCTCTTCTCTGTACCGTAATTCCTCTGCAAACATGGATTCACCAAACAGCAGGTTTCCAGAGTCCAAAAGTGTTCCAAGGTTCCTCAGTAGAGAATAGCTGGAGTACAAGTCCAAGGCTTCCAGGAGTCAGGTCACAGACTGACTGAGGCTTGATTCAGGAGCACTGATTGTTCAGCTGAGGCTGCTTAAGAAGCAAGAGGGAAGAATCAGGGCGGGAACATGAAAACTGGAAACTCCATATTAACTGAGGGCAAGAGCTGCAGAAAGACAGAAAGCAAAATGGCCGACGGAAAACTGAGTTTCAAGGAACATGTCAACAGAGACAAAGAACCTTACATTACTCCCCCCTTAGGGACAACCTCCGGATGACCTCAGACCAGGCTTGTCAGGGTACCTCTGATGAAACTGGCGGAGCAGGCGAGGAGCATTTACATTATTGACTGGTTCCCATGAGTTGTCCTCCACTGGGTAAGCCTGCCATTTAATCAAATATTGCAACTGATTTCTGTACAACCTGGAATCTAGAATCCTTTCCACCATAAATTCTTCCTGACCATCGACCAGCACTGGGTCAGGGCAAGGAGAAGAACGTCCAGGAAACGTATTGGGTGTTGCAGCCTTTAGTAGGGATACATGAAAGACAGGGTGGATTCTCATAGTTCTGGGCAGTTGAAGACGACAAGCAACAGCACTTATAATCTTATTGATCTTATAAGGTCCAATGTACTTATGTTCCAATTTAGACGATGGAATCTTTAATTTAAGATTTCTGGTTGACAGCCAGACCAAATCTCCTACCTTGAAAGCTGGTGCAGGTTTACGAAATTTATCTGCTGCTTTCTTGTACCTTTCCTTTTTCAAAATAACTTTATTATAATTTTTAGCAATGGAGTAGGGTATTACAGTCTTACATCTCAAATAGAATATAACTTTCCATACTTAACAGTACTAGACATCAATCGAGTTAATCATGGAGATGAAGAAATCTAACTGTAGAATATATCAAGTAGCTCGACAGTAAGGATATTAATAAATAATAATAACATAACCATAACAATAACATTTCTAGACTAACAGTAGAGGATATCAATTGTTAATCAATCAAAGAGAATCTTTGCCGTGAGAGGATATAGGAGAGAGTCAAGCCAACATAAGCGAAATTAAGAGGTAAAGTCTTGCCAAGGATTCCATTTTTTACAGAAGGAAGTAAAACTGTTGTTAGCCAGTGCATGGCTTTTCTCGTATGACATGTGCAGAGACATTTTGTCTACAATGTCGGCTATTTTAGGAACCGCTTCTTCCTTCCAAAGAGAAGCTATTTGGTTTTTGGTTACCAAGAATAAGTGGATGATTAGATGTCTGTATGAGTGAGGGATTTCCTCAAGATCGAGAGACAATAAGGCCAATTGAGGGGTCAACGTCACAGTTCTAGAAGTGATCTTATCCACCAAGTCAGAGACATTTGACCATAGTAACCTTATCTTGGGGCACTCCCAAAAGACATGTAGAAGATTCCCTGCGAAACCACAGTCTCTCCAACAGTTAGGGGACACTCCCGGAAAAATTCTTGCCATTTTAGCAGGTGTGAAATACCATCGGGAGACTAATTTATAATACGACTCATGGAGGGAAGCACATATGTTTGAGGAATAAGTAGCTTTAAGTGCTTTCCGCCATTGATCGTGAGAGAAATTCAAGTTCATATCCCTTTGCCAGTTAGTCTCGAAAAGGGTTTCCTTGGGTACTAGATCTTCGTTTAAGAAGTTATAAATAAATTTGGATTTCCAATAAAGGTTATTGTCCGGATTACAAATTAACATGCCTACCATCTCCGTGATAAGAGACTTTTTCCTGATAAATTTGGAGATGAGTTTTTTAATGAAATAAAAGATTTGGGCATCTTCAGGAGGAAGTTTGTGTACTGACAACAACGCTTCATATTCAATGAAATCTTTGCCATCAAAAATATCCTGTACTTTCGTTAAACTAGCCAATCTCCAAGAGCTAGGAATTTCCTTTTCCATAATCAAGCCAAAAAACCTCAGTGATATGTCCTTCATTTGGTCATATCTGAACCTCTTCCTGCTTTGTGTTTGGGTTTTGGCCATATAGGTCCAGGCATATAAGGTAGCAGAAATAGTCGGCGAGATATGCGATACAGAGGAGGATGATAGGACATTACTTAAAATTAATTTTGCCAGAGGAGTGTTCCTATTATAGTGTCTTTCAATCTCTGACCAAGCCGGGCCATTATCCGGCCTGAGCCAAATACGAGACTGTTTCACCAAGGAGGAGTAGTAATAGTTAACCAAATTTGAGAGAGCAAGGCCTCCATTTGTTTTAATTTTGGTGATAGTGGTGAATGCTATCCTTGCTCTCTTCTTGTTCCATACGAATGTGTTAACTATACTTTGTAGTTTTTTGATTAGCTTTAACGGAATAAGTAAAGGTAAAGCTCTAAAGGTGTATAAAATTTTGGGGAGAGTAAAAAGTTTAAATAAAGTAATTCTCCCGGCCCAAGAAATTTCCTGCTTCCCAAGATTATTAAGTTCAGATTGCACTTCCTTAGTGATTTTTTGGAGGTTAAGATCAATCGTCTTGCGAAAAACTCTAGAGATAAGCATGCCAAGATATGTCAGCGACTCCTTTTCCCAATCAAAATTAGTATTTCCTTTAATACCGCAGATATCATCCTGGCTCAAGAAAAAGTCCAAAATTTTAGACTTTGATTCGTTAATTTTGAACAACGATGCCTTTGAAAAATCTCCAAAATCCTGGAGGACATGCATAATAGAGCATGAAGGATTTGTAAGGCTGAGGATGACATCATCTGCAAACAGGCTAATTTTGTACTGTTTTGCCCCTATCTGGATTCCCCTAATCGACTCATTCCCTCTTATTCTCTCAGCAAGTGGCTCCATGATAATAGCAAATAGCAGAGGGGACAAGGGACATCCCTGTCTTGTACCATTCGTTATTGGAATGTTTTTAGATAGGTGACAATTTACATACACGTTTGCTGAGGGATAAGCATATAAGGCCATGATTGTTTTAATTATATTGAGGCTAAATCCAAATTTTTTAAGGGCCGCTACCAAAAAGTCCCAATTCACTCTATCAAATGCCTTCTCAGCATCCAACGCTAAGAGAATTGAAGGAGTTCTTTTAGATCTGATAGAGTGAATTAGATTGAATACCTTTCTAGTACTGTCACTGGTCTGACGTCCCAGGATAAAGCCCATCTGGTCTTTGTGAATAATGCTTGGAAGAATAAATTTGATTCTATCGGCAATGATTTTTGAATATATTTTTACGTCAGTGTTAATTAGTGAAATTGGCCTATAATTTTTGACCGACTCCAGGTCTCCTTTAGTTTTGGGAATTAAGATTATAGTGGCCTTTAGCATTTCCGGTGGGAATTCTCCAATCGAAGATGCTTTATTGAACACTGAGCCGAGGCAGGGAACCAGGTGAGGGGCAAACACTTTAAAATACTCATTCGTGAAACCATCAGGTCCCGGTGATTTCTTAAGTTTTAGTTTCTTGATGGATTCGGAAATTTCATGCTGAGTAAAAGGGGCGTCGATGGCCGTCAATTGCTCAGCAGAAAGTTCAGGTAGGTTAATACTTGATAAGAATTTTTGGATGTGGAGTTTGTCTGGCTGGGATGTATCTGGGTCGTACTTAAGATTGTATAGGGAAGAGAAATAATCTGCGAAATGATCCGCTATTTCTTTAGGGTGGTCGGAGATCATTCCGTTATATTTGATCCTATTAATCCTATTCCTAACTCTTATGGCCTGGAATCTCTGGGCCATAAGCTTGGAAGGTTTGTTATATGAGGAGTAGAAATTTGCTTTCATCCTCTTGGCATACCTATCATAGTCTTCGAATAAAGCTGCTCTCAGCGCAATTCTGAGGTTGATAATCTCTGAATGCAGTTCTGAAGAAGGTGCCACTAATTTTTGTTGTGCATCTTCCTTATTCTTAAGATCCATTTGTAAATTGTGGATCTTTTCCTTGTCCTGTTTTTTTTTTTGATTCAGTAAGCCTATCATCACTCCTCTTATAACGCATTTGTGGGCATTCCACAATGTGAACGGGCTCACATCTTCCGACTCGTTTTCCTTAAAATAGTTAGTGATGGCTTTCTCGATTTTTTCTCTGAAGATTGGGTTGTACAAAAGTGAGGAATTACATCTCCAGAGAAAGTCTCTCTTATGTGATAGACCAAGATCCACTTCACAGATTACAGGAGAGTGGTCTGAAAAGGACTTTGGTAGGATATCTATTCTCCTAAATCTGGAAATTGAAAAGTAATCGGTAAGGAATAGGTCGATTCTCGAAAAGGTCTTATGTACCTCTGAATAATGCGTATATTCCAATGATGAAGTGTTTATGCACCGAAAAACATCCAGGTATTCATGGCTGTGGAGCCATCCTTTTAAAACTGGGAAAGAAGACCTAGACCTTGCAGTAGAATCCAGCTGGGCGTCAGGGACAATATTAAAGTCTCCTACTACAATCACCACCCCTTTCTTAACCTCCTGGATTTTACTGTCAAGCTCGTTGAAAAATTTAATCTGAGCGTTATGAGGCGCATAAACATTGATGATAGTAGTCAATTGATTATTGACCATGGCCACCAATATTAAATATTTACCCTCTGGGTCTGAGTGAGTCTCGATGCTGCGGAAATCTAATGAGTTTTTGATAAGGGTAATAACCCCTCCCCTCTTTTTATCGTTTAGGGCTTCAAATATATGAGAATAATTTTTATTTTCGAATCTTGGGTGACCTGACTTGGCAAGCTTGACCTCCTGTAAGCAAATGATTTCAGCTCTGCTTCTCTTGATCTCTCTCCATGTAGAGTGCCTCTTAACCGGGCTATTTAGGCCTCTCACGTTAAATGATAATATTTTAACCATTTTCTCCTAAGCAATAATGCTAACAAACAGAAAAAACAAAACACACAAAACTTAATAACCAACTAAACAGTCTTGTGAAGAATCCTCGAATTCGAAGGATGTTCTCCTTAAATGGGAAAGTTCATGGATGGCATTAGAAGCCCCCTGCAAATGACACATTTACAAAGAATAAAGTACACAACTTCTTACCCCGGATTATCCCCAATTTTGTTCAGAGAGGAGATAAAGGACATACCATCTTGTGGTGTGAGTAATGAAACAATCCTGCCTCCTCTATTTACAAGTAATTTAGTTGGGAAGCCCCATCTGTATTGGATACCCATCCTGCGTAAAATTGAAGTGACTTCCCCAAAGCTCTTTCTTAGCTGGATTGTATCTTTGGACAAGTCAACGAATACTTTAATATGATCAAACGGGGGAGGGAGCTGCTTCTTGTGCCTCATAAAAGCTAGGAGTCTTTCTTTAGTGGGGTAAAAATGAAATCTTAGTATTGTATCCCTCGGAATATCTTCCGAAATGGATCTAGGTCTTGGTAACCTATGTATCCTGTCAATCATTAGCTCAAGTTCCGGAGAATCCGGAAAGATTTTTTTAAGGATCCCCATAGTGTAGTTCTGTAAATTTGCCTGGCTTACTTTTTCAGAAATTCCCCTCAATTTAATGTTGTTCCGCCTACTGCGGTCCTCGATGTCAGCAAGCTTCATTCTTAGGTATTGCACCTCTTTTTGTGTATCTGCTTGCTGCTTCTGTAAAGAAGAAGAACTCTTTTCCAAGACAACAATTTTTTTATCGTGTTTATCAATCCGAGAATTGATAACTTCAAATTTGGCTTGTAAACGATTGGTATTTTCCTCCATTGTCAATCTAAGACTATTGTTTAGGGCGACTATTAGATCTTTCACGTAAGCTTGGGATACACCCTCATTGGAAGTTTGAATCCCTTCAATAGGGATATTTTGGGTGCCTCCTCAGATAGCCTAGGCCTACTTCTATCTGGACTCTGAGTAGGAGAAGTGTCATGAAACTCCTCCTCAGAGTCAGACCAAGCTTTAATTATGTTTCTTTTTTTAGTGACAGTGGTATCCATATCAGCCTGAGTATCAATTATGTCTTGAATTTCTTTCAGCATGCTAGTATCATCTTTTAAGCCAATTTTATAGCCCTCCGCAGGCGGAGATGCGGAAGGGCTGATACAAATTGCCTCATCAAGATCAGTGATATCCTTCCTGACAGCAGATCTCAGTGCTGGTTTGTGTGATGATTTTTCCCCCTGAGTTTTTTTGTTACTTTTAGTACTCATTTTTAAAGAGGGGTAACCTTTCAACAAAGAGGAAAGAATCAAATGCAATACAAAGTAACACAAGTGAATGATTAACCAATCTACGCGTCTTTTTTCTTTGAAATACAACCTGCAAGACTTGCTGAAATAAAAGCTGTCAGGATAAGAAGACAGGAATGACTGAGCTCGCTGAATGATTTTAGCGAGTTTAGTTCCAAAAAGATAGGAAACGTCAGGCAAAATGCAGACTTCTTCAAGAATGGGATTCCTCCTGAATGGAAAATTCCAGGAACAAACCAAGTTACCAGATGTTGAAGAACAAATAAGATCCTCCAGAAGAGAGATGAATCAAGATGTAGCTGGCGTCGCAATCCGGGACTCCAATAAAGCCTTTAAAGATTATACGTCGTTGTTCGAGTCGCACTTGAGCTGTAGCGATACTTTCTAGAATGCAGACTTGTTATGCGACTTTTTCCAAGTCGCAATCCTCCTTTGCGATGCTTTTAGTGACGCAATCCAAATTAGCGACTCCTTTCAGAGTGCAAAATCACTTTACTGCAACGGATTCACTTTACGGTAATGGCGGCGTTCACCGCTTACCTTCGTGGAAACCGACGATGCAGCTGCAGCACACGGGACGTCCCGGCTTCAGGTGAAGAGGTCTCGGTCTCCGGTCCCTCCTGGAACTTGATTGAAGAAGACATCGGCTTGATCCTGAGAAGACCGCCGGCGCTGAAGATCTCCACACCGCTTCAGGCAATGGAGGAAGCCTCAGGGACGCCCAGGACACTGGAGACTGCAACGGTGAGAAAATTTCTTCTTTGTCTTCTTTATATCCAGGTCTTCTTGCACCCGATGAAGTCAGGGGGCAAACCGCTCACTTTAGAAGGTGGGGACAGGTCCCAAACCAGTGCTGGAGGCTCAGACAGGATGCGGCTGCACTGGGCTGCACAGGGCTACTCCAGGCCCCGACTTCTCCCTTCTCTGTAGGCCTCAAACGTTCCTCCTCTTAATCTGGCTCCAAAACAGTCCAAGTTAGGATTTTTATAATCCTTATGTGATCAGGGGTCCTCCGGTGTCGAAGATTTTTCTCCAGCCTCCTCCAAACGTAGCTTATTTCGTTGCTAAAGCAGGGGGCTTCAGGAGCCCAGCAGAAAGATGTCTGCTCACATCTAGCAGCAAACCACGCCCCCTTGTACCTTTCCTGAGCCAATTCTAGATTTTCCTTTAGAAGATCCATATTCTTTTGTAAAGAAGTGATTCTTTCAGCCACTGCCGGCAAGGGCGTATCTATGGGAAATCGAGGAAGAATGTTAGGATGATAACCTAGATTGGAGTAAAAAGGAGACTGCTTAGTGGAGGCGCTCTGAGAGTTGTTATAAGAGAACTCAGCCAGTGGAAGTAGATCCACCCAATCATCCTGTAGGTGGCAGATAAAACAGCGGAGATACTGCTCCAGGGTCTGATTGGTTCGTTCTGTCTGTCCATTAGTCTGGGGATGAAAAGCAGAAGAAAGGTTTACTTTAATGTCCAATGCTGCACAGAAATTTTGCCAAAACCTTGAAGTGAATTGCACCCCTCGATCCGAAATGACCTCATCCGGTACTCCATGTAAGCGAAACACATTCTTAATCATCAAGTCTGATGTCTGTTTTGCAGTGGGTAAGCCGACACAAGCGATAAAATGAGCTGCCTTTGTTAGACGGTCAACCACCACTAGAATGGTGTTCTTCCCTTGAGAGGTTGGTAACTCCACAATGAAGTCCATAGAAATGGATCCCCACGGGCGGGACGGGGTGGGAAGAGGTTGCAACAGACCAGTTGGTGAGGAGCGAGGTGTTTTGCATCTTGCACAGACTTCACATGAAGTGACATAGTTTAAGACATCTTTCCTGTAAGTGGGCCACCAAAAGAAACGAGAAAGAAATTCTTGTGTCTTTAGAATTCCCCTATGCCCGGCTATCTTGGAATCGTGGATGAGTTGCAATACTCTCAATCTGACTGTTTCAGGTATATACAGACGTTGTCCCTGAATCCACACACCATTCTTAAAGACAAGACTTACGTCCCTTGGGGGTTGAGCCAACAAAGAATCCGCATGGTATGCTTCCTTGATGTCCTTAAGTAGGTCTTGATTATGAATCACTCCCAGGAATCTAGAGTCAGGAAGAATAGTCTTAGGAGGAGTAAGTGGACGTGTCTCTGCTGAATGAATCCTAGAGAGTGCATCAGCCTTTCCATTGCGCGATCCTGGTCTATAAGAAATGACAAAATTAAATTGGTTTAGGAAAAGATTCCAGCGAGCCTGGCGAGGAGTCAGGCACTTAGCCGACCTGATAAATTCAAGGTTACGATGGTCTGTCAGGACGACTATTTGCTGTGCAGCTCCCTGAAGAAGGTGTCTCCATTCCTTGAAGGCGGCAATAATGGCCAACAATTCTCTATTGCCCACATCGTAGTTCCTCTCAGCCGAAGACAACTGCTGGGAAAAGAAGGCACAGGGATGCAAGACATTCTTCTCACCTGTTCTCTGAGAGAGTATAGCTCCAACGGCACAGTCTGAAGCATCCACCTCTATTATGAAGGCAAGCTCGGGGTTGGGATGTACTAAGATAGGTGCGGTGGTAAATTTATCCTTTAAACAGGAAAATGCTTCCTGAGCTTGCGGGGTCCAGGAGAACCTAGACTGTTTCTGGGTAAGTTGGGTGATAGGTGACACTACCTCAGAAAAATTCTTAATGAAACGTCTATAGAAGTTGGCAAACCCGATGAAACGCTGCACCTCCTTCACATTTCTAGGAATTGGCCAATCCTTGATGGCTTGGGTCTTGCTTCCATCCATACTAATCCCTTGCGTAGATAGTACATACCCCAGAAATTGAATTTCGGTCCTATGGAATTCACATTTTTCAAGTTTGATGTAGAGATGGTTTTGTCTTAGGCGTTCTAAGACCATTCTCACATGTCCATGATGTTCCTCTGTGGAGTTAGAAAAAATTAGAATATCATCCAGATAAATCACCATAAATGTATCTAGGAGATCCCTGAAGATATCATTCACGAAGTGTTGGAAAGTGGCTGGGGCGGTACTCAGACCAAAAGGCATAACTAGATATTCAAAGTGTCCATAGCGTGACCTGAAAGCAGTCTTCCATTCATCCCCAGGTCTAATACGGACCAAGTTATAGGCCCCACGGAGATCCAGTTTAGAGAACATTTTGGCATGCCGCACTCTCTCCAACAATTCAGGGATTAAAGGCAATGGATAACGGTTTCTAATAGTAACCTTATTGAGTTCCCTATAATCTATGCAGGGTCTCAGAGATCCATCTTTCTTCTTCACAAAGAAGATGGGTGCACCTGCGGGAGATGAAGAGGGGCGTATGAAGCCCTTGGCTAAATTTTCGTCTATATAATCCTTCAAAGCTTTTAGCTCGGGCCCCGCTAGGGGTAGATCTTACCAAAAGGTAACTCGGCTCCAGGCAATAATTCAATTGGACAATCATATGGACGGTGAGGAGGAAGCTGATCAGCGTTCTTCTTGTCACATAAATCCACATAGTCCTGGTATACAGCTGGTAGTTCAGGGACTGACATGGTTCCTTTAGGAACAGAGCAAGCTGAAACTCCTTGACTCATCTGTTTCTCCGGAAAGTGTAATTCCTTGGTCTCCCAGTTAATCGTAGGATTCTGCGCCTGCAGCCATGGTAGCCCTAGAATAATGGGAAAGTGGGGAGAAGAGATAAGCATAAAAGACATTTTCTCCTGATGATCTTTACCCATAAGGACCCTCAAAGGCTCTGTTTCTTGATCCACTGGTCCAGAAGTCAGTAGAGAGCCATCCACAGTCTCCATCTGTACTGGAGTAGCCTTCTTCACTGAACGTATCCCCTGTTTCAGAGCAAAGGAGATATCCATAAAATTTCCACTTGCTCCTGAGTCGATCATAGCAAAGCTAGACACCCAGACTGAGTCAACCCAGAGTTTGATGGAAAGGAAGCAATGAGAATTGTTTCTTTTACAACTCAGCTGGGACACCGCTGAGGAAACTTGAAAAATTGCAGCGTTTATACCGTCATCGTCCCCAGAACTAACAGAGTTTAAGTCCGAGAAATCAAGATCTCTTGCAGCAGATCTCTCTGGAGCCTGAGGCTCGGACATGACAGAGCTCCTCTCGCAACACTCACAGTGAATGACTGCTGCAGTAGTCTTACGAGAACGGCTGGGGCAGTTTATAATGAAGTGCCCTGACTTACCACAGTAGAAACATAGATTTTCCTTTATACGATGTTCTTTGCGTGCATCACTAACCCGTCTTTGTAAAGAGTCCACCTGCATGGGTTCAGGTTCTGGTTCCCTTGTGATCCTACTCAAAGGTTCCTTAGCTGAGGAGGGAGGTAGTAAAAGGTTAGTGCGATTATTTTCGAACCATCTCTCTTGTCTGCGTTCAGTCAGACGAGCATCAATACGGATACAATAGTTAATAAAGTCACCTAACGCAGTGGGAGGGTCGGCACGAGCAAGTTCATCCTTAATCAGTGGAGACAACCCTTTCCGAAAAATAGATTTTTTAGCGGAAGTGTCCCAAGTGGTATCAAGAGCCCATCTCCTGAAATCCAGGGCATATTCGACTACTGAACGCTTACCTTGGCGCAAAGTTAACATGGCTGCTTCAGCTGTTGCACCTCGATTGGGGTCATCAAACACCTGCCCCATGGCTGAAATAAAAGCATCAAGGTGATTCAAACAATCATCCTCAGTCTCAATCAGAGGGTTTGCCCACATCAAAGCCTTATTGGTAAGCAACATGATTATAGTAAGCACTTTGGATCGTTCAGTGGGAAATTGTGAAGCATGTGCAGAGAAAAATAAATTGCATTGATTAATAAATCCCCTGAATTTCTCACGTTCACCGCCAAAACGAAAAGGCGGTAATTTGGGGATCCCAGAACTTGGGGTTATGGCAGGAGCCTGGGCTCGTTCCTCTAGAGCCTCAATCCTGGCTCGCAATTCCTGGGTAGTCTGTCCAAACACTTGCAAATTATGATTAGTGAGGTCCTGTAGGCTTGCAAAACGGGTTTTTAAAGTCTGTACATCTGAAAGGATTGTATCAGTCACTCCGCAAAGTTCCTTTATGCGGGCCTCCATCTTCCAGATCTTTTAAGGCAGAAGTGCTGGAAGGAGAAGAGGAAAGGAAAAAAAAAAAAAAACAATAGTGTTTACCTGTGGTAACACTCCAGAGTAAAATTTTAAGGGAATGCGCTCACCTGGAATGGTTGTGAGAAGTCACAACCACTGTCATCACATAAGGTATTAAACGGACATCTGATATCCACAGTCACAGCAGACACGGCTTTCCCAGACCCAGCAGACACTAAACATTGGCTCCTGAATCTTGTCATGTATAGTGTACAGTTCCTATAGCGTCTTGTGCTTGGGTGCGAGGAAAACACAGGAGACATAGGTTGAAATGAAATGACTTGTATTACTTCATACAAGCATGCTGAAAAGTTCACACAGTTTGCAGGAACAGCGACAGGAGACACAGCAGGCCAGAGTAACTTCAAGCACTACAATAAATCTCCAAAGCAGGTTCAGGATCTCTTCTCTGTACCGTAATTCCTCTGCAAACATGGATTCACCAAACAGCAGGTTTCCAGAGTCCAAAAGTGTTCCAAGGTTCCTCAGTAGGGAATAGCTGGAGTACAAGTCCAAGGCTTCCAGGAGTCAGGTCACAGACTGACTGAGGCTTGATTCAGGAGCACTGATTGTTCAGCTAAGGCTGCTTAAGAAGCAAGAGGGAAGAATCAGGGGGAACATGAAAACTGGAAACTCCATATTAACTGAGGGCAAGAGCTGCAGAAAGACAGAAAGCAAAATGGCCGACGGAAAACTGAGTTTCAAGGAACATGTCAACAGAGACAAAGAACCTTACAACAACTATCCCTTATCACCCCTGCTTCCTTCATGTCACGCAACATCTCCTTGGCTTTCTGGTAGTGTGCTGGTGGTATAGGCCTGTAACGTTCTTTAATGGGGGGATGGTTGCCTGTAGTGATATGGTGTTGCACTACCTTAATTGTCCCAAAGTCAAGTGGGTGTTTGCTAAATACCTGTGTGTACTCCTGGACCACTCGAAATACTCCCTGTTTCTGGTGGGCTGGAGTGGTGTCCGTCCCGACATGGAGCTGTTGACACCAATCCTCCACCTGAGTTGCTGGGTCGTTATCCTCCGCTGGTTGGGGGGAGGCTAAGTACTCCGTCGTGAGAATGGAGTTATTATCTACTGTATGTAATTTAGCAACAGTGGCATATCGTGGTAAGTTCACTTCATCTTCTCCCCAGTTGAGAAGACGTACTGGCACCCTCCCATTTCGTACCTCTACTACCCCTCTAGCAGTCAAGAGTGTAGGTCTATGTTCTGAACAATGGGGCTCTACTATTGCTTGGTAGTTCCGTCCTCTCAGACCTATTGCTGCTGTACACCATATAAGCATTTCACTCATTGGGGGTATCACAATGGGGTTCGGGTCTGTTACCCGTACATTACCAATCTCTCCATCGGTCAGTTTCGCTTGCTGCTGGCACATCAGGGCCCGGATCTCCTTCTGGATCACTCCCTTTTGCTTTGGCCTGGCAACATCGGCGAGCTGTTGGAGCAAAAACACAACTTCCCCCAGTTACTGATAATGTTGGTACCTAAAACCACATTTAAGCCATTTTCTTCATTTACAGTTTTTACTACTAAGAGTCCCTGGTCCTTCAGCTCCACTCTACCCACTTTTACGTCCACGTTTTTGGCTCCGAGTATATCAACAGGGAGACCATTGGAGGCGTATACTGCAAAGTCAGGGTTCGGGGGCTGGAGACTGTCCATGGACCAAAACCTATTATACAGGACATCAGGTATGATGGTTACCTGAGATCCAGTGTCCAGCAGGGCAGGGATTGCGATCCCATCCAGGATGATGGACAGGTATGGTCTACCTCCCACAAACCTGCGGTTCCAGTCTGAGGGGCCTACAGAGTCTAGTCCTGGATGTCGGCCCTCGGACCCAGGATCTGCTCGGAAAGGACACTGACGGGCTAGATGACCTTCTCTGTGGCAACGGTAGTAGATTATCTCTTGGCGAGGATGGTGCTGGTCGGGGGTCGCTCCTGGGGGTGGCGTTATCCTCCTCCGGTGGGGCGACGTCCTCCTTTTCCTCCGGCTCATCCAAGGGACATCCTCTGGGCAGTCAACTAGCTGGATCCTTCCTTCCTCCTCCTTTCGCAGTTGCAGGGCACTCATTACAGTGGCCAGGTTTTTGGTCAGCTGGCGCACTTCTGAGCGCAGATAGTCCAGCTCAGTAGGGGGCGCCATCTGCGTTTTGGTTTCCGCAACCAGCGGGGAAAAGGTGGATGCTGCTGGCTTTAGGTTGGCTTCACCCGGGTGACACTGGGTTACCATCTTGTGCGTTTCCAGGGGTCGCAGCCCTTTTATGGCCATATCCTTCAAGGCATCAAAGGTAGCGTCAGGATGATCCAAGGACCACCAATGCACAGTCCTGCTTTCAGCTTGAGACCTCAGTCCCCGTACAAATTGTTCCTTTAACATTTTATTTTCATTGATGACACTTATGGGGTTAACCTGTTTGAGAGCTCGCAGGGCCCCTTGTAATCGGCAGGCGTAGTCCCTAATGCTATCATCTGGTTTCTGGGAGCATTGGTAAAACCTCATCCGGAGATCTGTTTCAGTGTGGTCCTCAAAGATAGTCTGTAGCTTTAAGAAAATTGTAAGCACGGATTCCTGGTCTGTAGCTGTCCAAGTCTCTACTTCTCTCTCTGCAGCACCAGTCAACTACCCCACCACCACTGCAGCTCTCTGCCTTTCTGTCATAGGGTACATGTCCATTATACTGCATATTTTCCGCTTGAACCCTGACAGGGTGTCTGGCTTGCCGCTGTACTGAGGGAGCCACTTTGCTCCCGGCAGATATGGCAGCATCAGCGGTACTATCGGGGCCACAAGACCTGGTGAGGGGCCAGCGTTTCCATCCTGCGCGGCAGCGCCAAGGGGTAAGTCATTGGGGCGGTCGGTCTGGTCCGCGCTGTCAGCTTGCAGCTGCGACATGTCTGCGCCCCCCTAGTTAAGCGTGGCCTACCTTCTCTGAAGGCCGCAGCTCTGCAGGGCACAGCGGTGTACAAGGACCTGTGTCGCCGGCGCTCTGACGTCAGAGCGTTCACCGAAGCTCTCCACAGGACCTGCCACCGCGTCAGCGTTGGGGGCGTGTCCGGGACTCAGCGCGCTTTCTACAGGTACACCTCCTTCTCTTCGCGCCGTAGCGCTGCTATTTGGCGGGTAATGGCGGACAAATGGCGGGAAACTCTCGCCGCTATATGCGACAGTCTTTTTAGCTCAGAACAGTCAATTCAGGCACACAGTACCTGATGGCAACGGGCACCAATCACTCCGTTGCTGTAGGGCACGAGATCCTGTTCGTGACCCAGGAGATGAGTCGCCCGCCAGGGCCAGTGGGGTACTCGGCACCGAGCCCGTTCACTTCAATGGGGGATGTCACGGGTAGCACAGCTCGGTCCGTGGCCCTGGGCGCTCACTGAAAAGGGGGGTATTTACAGGGGATTAAAGGGTTTGTAGAAATTCGTGACGCCACCTGTGGTGCCCGGTCAGGGTGACCAGCGCTGCTGTGTGGATCCGCTGAGGGGTTGTTACTGGGCAGCAAGGTGTTAAGTCTTCCACAGGCAAGACTGGGTCCCTCAGGGTAAACAGGGGTGTTGGGGTGCAAGACGGAGAAGGGGCTTTCAGCCGCAGGAGCAATAATGCAGACACACACACGAAAGTCTCTTTCTGTACCTTTACTGATGTAGTTGCAGGCACGTCCCGGGATGCTGGCAGGGTGGAGGATGCACGTCCAGTTATTCCCACTGAGTAGGTGTAGGGCCTCCTTACTCCTGTAGTGTGAGTTTCTGACCTGTATGAAACGAAGTCTAACTCTGTCTTCACTTATACGCCCGGCTGACTTTATGGTGGGGCCTTCTCTTGGATAGAACAGTGTCTCTGTATGCAGCGTCCTGCTAGACCCTGTCTTCCTGACCCCGGCTTCGTATCAGCACTCCTGAGCTCCTAGAACTTGAAGTTCTCCAGGATCTCCGGTATCTCCTACTAGTCGTGTAGACTCTAGCAAGCTCGGACCCGGTGTCCGGTTATTCAGAGTAGAGGTAAGCTATCAATGCTTTTTCAACCTCCGTTACTCTTTTATTCTCTTCCACTCGCCTTTCGTCTTACTCCTACCTTTACATAAGCACACTAACAGTAGATGGCTGATTCTTCTCTCTCTTCACCGCTCTCAAAGCGTCAGCACGCTTACTCCCTGAACTGCACTCAGTTGACTCAGTTCTGACTAGGCTAGAGTGGCTATCTCTCCACTGGTACTAGCCTCCACACATTGAACTAAGCTCAAGCTGCAGTCTTCAGGTTCTCTCAACAACTGTCAACTCCTCTCTGAGGTGACTAGCTCTCTGTTGTCTAGGAAGACTCTCTTTCTGCTGTGACTTCACCATCCTTATATACTCTATGTAGGGCTCCCTCTGGTGGCTCTAGGGATTGGTGAAGGTGTTTTGTGTGCATATCAGGTCTCTTGTGGGTGTTACCTTTGGTGAATCCCCCTGGGGAATAAGATTCCAAGCACAGCTGGGCTCCACATCTACGTTCTCCTGGACTGAGGTAATTTCTGCAGTCAAAGCAAGAAGAACAGTGACCTCCAGCAGCAGCAGTTCCTGTGTGCTCTGTTGTGGCTACTCTCTGAGTCCCTGTGTACCAGCATATCATGACAGTCAGTCACAGCAGTGAAGAAGCAGGCACACACGAGGACTCAGAGAGCAGCCAGAATGGAGCATACAGGAGCTGCTGATACTGCTGGGGTGACCATGAGGAGAAGACACAATTGTCGCCTCTTTTGCAGGCACAGCATTGTACCAGAGACTGCTATGTACCAGAGACTGCTGTGTACCAGAGACTGCTGTGTACCAGAGACTGCTATGTACCAGACTGCTGTGTACCAGAGACTGCTTTGCACCAGACAGCTTTGTACCAGACAGCTATGTACCAGAGACTGCTATGTATCAGACTGCTATGTACCAGAGACTGCTTTGACCAGAGACTGCTATGTACCAGAGTGTTATGATTTGGTAGCTGAGGAGTGCAGGTAAAAAGGCAATACACCAGAGCAGTTGGAATCTATGAGATTGCAGTACCCTGACTAACCACCACAACTAGAGGCAGCCGTGGAGCGTTCCTACGTTGGTCCTAGACGCCTCGTCACAGCCTGAGAAACTAACTATACCTAAAGATAGAAAGAGGAAAGCTATCTGCCCCGGAGCAGATCCCCAAAGAACATAGAAAGCCCCCAAACATGTAATGGCGGTTAGACAAGAAGAAATACTGACACAGACAGAAAATAGTATGAGCAAACGTTGGGGCCCAAACTATCTAAATAGAAAAGGATAGGAAGGGCACTTACTGCAATCCCAAAAAACCCTGAAAAGCACCAACTCTACTAATTTCAAAAAACACCTGAGATCACACGACCTCTACCACCTAAATTAGTTCTCTGGTGTAACAAAATCAAAACAGCAGCCACTGAAAAAACTGGAAAAAGCAAATGTACAAAACATCAGTGGCTGAACTAAACTGAGAGGGCAAAAGCCCCCGGAGGGGACCTTGAAGGCCCCCACAGAAGTGCAGGACAAAATGCAAAAATCAAGCACAAAAACAAAAAGAAGAAAATGTCTTATCTGTTAGCAGGAGATGCAGACACGACACAGCAGGCTACAAAGGAAACAGGAATCAAGGATTGAGACCAGAACAATTGATCACCGGCAACCCTGATGGGAAGGCGACTCCCTTAAATAAGACCAGTCAGTAACACCTGATTCCCAATCCTCACAATCTTCACTGGACAGTCCAGTACCATTTGTAACCACCAGAGGGAGCCTCTGCTCAGAACTCAATTCAAGTCCATTCAAACAGTACCCCCCCTTGAGGAGGGGTCACCGAACCCTCATTTGAGCAACCAGGTCGGTCAGGATGAGTTCTATGATACGCACGGATGAGTCTCCTAGCATGGATGTCCGAAGCAAACACCCAAGAATTGTCTTCCTGACCATAACCTCTCCACTTAACCAAATACTGGAGTTTCCGTTTAGAAAAACGAGAATTCAATATTTTCTCAACCACAAACTCCATATTGCCCTCAACCAGAACAGGGTCAGGAGGCAAAGCAGTAGGAACCACTGGCTCAACAAACCTCTTCAACAAGGACTTGTGGAACACGTTATGGATCTTAAATGTCCCTGGAAGAAGCAAACGAAAGGAACAGGATTAAGAATCTCCATGATCTTATAAGGTCCAATGAACCTAGGCTTAAATTTAGGAGATGCCACTCTCATAGGAATATTTTTTGAGGACAACCAGACCAAGTCCCCCACTTTAAACCGAGGACCATCAGTCCTATGCCGGTTAGCAAACCGCTGGGCCTCTCCTGAGAGAGGGACAACCTCTCCACTACCTGGTACCAAATCTGCTGCATACGCTCAACAACAGAGTCAACACCTGGACAGGCAGAAGCCTCCGTCTGTCCTGAAGAAAATCGAGGGTGAAACCCAGAATTACAGAAAAATGGAGACATCAAAGTGGCAGAGCTAGCCCTATTATTAAGAGCAAACTCAGCCAAAGGCAAAAAAGAGACCCAGTCATCCTGATCAGCAGACACAAAGCATCTTAGATAAGTCTCCATCGTCTGGTTTGTTCTCTCAGTTTGACCATTGGTCTGAGGATGAAACGCCGAGGAGAAAGACAACTGAACACCAAGCTTAGAACAAAAGGTCCTCCAAAATCTGGAAACAAACTGGACTCCTCTGTCAGACACAATGTTCTCAGGAATGCCGTGTAAACGAACCACGTGCTGAAGGAACAAAGGCACCAATTCAGAGGAGGAAGGCAACTTAGGTAATGGCACAAGATGTATCATCTTGGAAAACCTATCACAAATCACCCAGATGACAGTCATTCTCTGAGAAACAGGGAGATCGGAAATGAAATCCATAGAGATATGGGTCCATGGTCTCTTGGGCACAGGCAATGGCATCAACAAATCACTAGAGCGAGAGCATGGCTTGGAGCGAGAGCAAGTCCCGCAGGACTGCACAAATTCCCTGGCATCACGAGACAAGGTAGGCCACCAAAAGGACCGACTAACCAAGTCTCTGGTACCAAAAATTCCGGGATGACCGGCCAACGCGGAACAATGAATCTCAGACATCACACTCTTTTTCCACTGGTCCGGGACAAACAATTTCCCAACAGGGCAGCGCTCGGGCCTATCCTCCTGACACCCCTCCAGAGCCAGTCTCAAATTGGGCGAGATGGCGGAAAGAACTACACCTTCTTTCAAAATAACAGAAGGATCAAATACCTCAGGAGAGTCCGCAAGGAAACTCCTCGAGAGGGCACCGCCTTAAAATTCTTAGTGCCAGGAAGAAAAGAAACCACAAAATTAAAACTTGTGAAAAACAAGGCCCACCTGGCCTGTCTAGGATTAAGTCGCTTGGCAGATTCCAGATAAACCAGATTCTTATGGTCAGTAAGGACCACCACCTGATGTTTGGCTCCCTCCAGCCAATGTCTCCACTCTTCAAAAGCCCACTTCATGGCCAATAACTCCCGATTACCCACGTCATAATTACGTTCAGTAGGAGAAAATTTTCGAGAGAAAAAGGCACAAGGGTTACTTTTAGAGGTCTCTGGATCTCTTTGGGACAAAACGGCACCTGCCCCAATTTCAGAGGCATCAACCTCCACCTGAAATGGCAGAGAAACATCAGGCTGCCGTAGAACAGGAGCAGAAGTGAATCTCTGCTTAAGTTCCTGAAATGCAGAGACTGCCTCAGGAGGCCAATTCACCACATCAGAACCCTTTTTGGTCAAATCAGTTAATGGTTTAACAATAACCGAGAAATTACCAATAAATTTACGATATAAATTGGCAAAACCCAAAAATCTTTGAAGAGCCTTTAATGAAGTAGGTTGGACCCAATCACAGATGGCCTGAACCTTGACCGGGTCCATTTCAATAACAGATGGGGACAAAATGAATCCCAAAAATGAGATCCTCTGTACGCCAAAAAGACACTTTGATCCCTTCACATACAGAGCATTCTCTCTCAAAATCTGGAATACAGTTCGAACATGTTTCACATGAGAGTCCCAGTCATTAGAAAAAATCAAGATATCATCCAAATAAACAATCAGAAATTTATCCACAACATCCCTGAAAATGTCATTCATGAAGGACTGGAAGACAGAAGGAGCATTAGTGAGCCCAAAGGGCATCACAAGGTACTCAAAATGCCCTTCAGGGGTGTTAAATGCCGTCTTCCATTCATCCCCGTGCTTAATGCGAATAAGGTTATATGCCCCCCTGAGGTCAAGCTTGGTAAACCAAGTAGCGTTTTTCACCCTGGAAAACAGGTCAGAAATCAAGGGTAACGGATATTGATATTTCACAGTAATATTGTTCAAAAGACGATAATCAATACACGGCCTTAATGAACCATCCTTTTTGGCCACAAAGAAAAAACCGGCACCTAAGGGTGAAGAGATGGTCTGATATGACCCTTCTCCAATGACTCCTTGATATAAGACCGCATAGCGTCATGTTCAGGTACAGACAAGTTAAAAAGGCGACCTTTAGGGAATTTACTACCAGGCACTAATTCAATAGCGCAGTCATAGCTCCTATGTGGAGGCAAAGATGCAGATTTACTTTCGCTAAACACATCAGAAAAATCAATCAAAAAGTCAGGAACATCCTGAGCCTGGGGGAGGCAGAAAAAACAGGAGTGTTGGTATTAACACATTGGCAGCCCCAACTGGTTACAGACACAGATTTCCAATCCAAAACAGGATTATGAGACTGTAACCAAGGGAAACCCAGCACGATAATGTCATGCAGATTATACAGAACCAAAAATTTGCAGCTCTCCTGATGATCAGGTTCAACCCTCATTATCACCTGAGTAGAGAACTGAGGTTTATTCTCAGCCAAAGGGGTAGAATCGATCCCCAGTAGGGGAATAGACTTCTGTAGGGGTATCAAGGGAAACCCGCAACGTTTAGCAAAATCAAAATCCATCAGGTTAATAGCTGCTCCTGAATCAACGAAAGCCTGAGCAGAAAATGAGGACAGAGAGCATATCAGAGTAACAGTTAATAAAAACTTAGTCTGAACACTACCCAAGACAACTGAGCGTGCAAAACGTCTTCCCCGCTTAGGGCAGACTGAAATAGCATGAGAGGCATCACCACAGTAGAAACATAACCCATTGCGCTTTCGAAACTCATGACGCTGTGCCCCAGAAACCACTCTATCACACTGCATGGGTTCAGAAGCAGGTTCACAAGGCAACACTATTCCACGCATACTTCTCCGCTCACGCAAACGTCTGTCAATTTGAATCGCTAATGACATAGAATCATTGAGACCAGAGGGGACAGGGAATCCCACCATAACATCCTTTACATTATCTGACAGCCCCTTCCGAAAAAGGGCCGCCAATGCGTCGTCATTCCACTTGGTCAGGACTGCCCACCTGCGGAATCTCTGACAGTATAACTCAGCGTCATCAAGCCCCTGATTTAATGCCAACAAGGCTTTTTCAGCTTGATCAGTGACATTAGGCTCATCGTACAATAACCCCCAAAGGCCTGAAAAAATGCATCAACATCACTCAAAACAGGATCCCCAGGTGTCAGGGAAAAAGCCCAATCCTGAGGATCGCCGCGCAGGAGAGAGATGACAATTTGAACCTGCTGCGCTGCGTTCCCTGAGGTCTTAGATTTTAAGGCAAAAAACAATTTACAATTATTTTTGAAATTCAGAAACTTGGCTCGATCCCCCAAAAATAAATCTGGCATGGGAATCCTAGGTTCCACAACAGGCAACCTAGCAAGATAGGTAGCAATACTCCGAACCTCAGTGGCAAGCTGATCCACACGGCCAGACAACTGTGCAAACTCCATTGAGAGAGAGAAAAAAAAAATCCTCCCCAGCACCCAGAGATACAGAGGAAAAAAAAAAAAATGCAACAAACAGAAAAATATCTCTGACAACTCTGACAACCTTTTTTTTTTTTTCACAATATTTTTCCCTTCTGTGAGTACCATATAAATTTCAGTTTGGGCCGGTGATACTGTTATGATTTGGTAGCTGAGGAGTGCAGGTAAAAAGGCAATACACCAGAGCAGTTGGAATCTATGAGATTGCAGTACCCTGACTAACCACCACAACTAGAGGCAGCCGTGGAGCGTTCCTACGTTGGTCCTAGACGCCCGTCACAGCCTGAGAAACTAACTATACCTAAAGATAGAAAGAGGAAAGCTATCTGCCCCGGAGCAGATCCCCAAAGAACATAGAAAGCCCCCAAACATGTAATGGCGGTTAGACAAGAAGAAATACTGACACAGACAGAAAATAGTATGAGCAAACGTTGGGGCCCAAACTATCTAAATAGAAAAGGATAGGAAGGGCACTTACTGCAATCCCAAAAAACCCTGAAAAGCACCAACTCTACTAATTTCAAAAAAACACCTGAGATCACACGACCTCTACCACCTAAATTAGTTCTCTGGTGTAACAAAATCAAAACAGCAGCCACTGAAAAAACTGGAAAAAGCAAATGTACAAAACATCAGTGGCTGAACTAAACTGAGAGGGCAAAAGCCCCCGGAGGGACCTTGAAGGCCCCCACAGAAGTGCAGGACAAAATGCAAAAATCAAGCACAAAAACAAAAAGAAGAAAATGTCTTATCTGTTAGCAGGAGATGCAGACACGACACAGCAGGCTACAAAGGAAACAGGAATCAAGGATTGAGACCAGAACAATTGATCACCGGCAACCCTGATGGGAAGGCGACTCCCTTAAATAAGACCAGTCAGTAACACCTGATTCCCAATCCTCACAATCTTCACTGGACAGTCCAGTACCGCTTGTAACCACCAGAGGGAGCCTCTGCTCAGAACTCAATTCAAGTCCATTCACAACACCAGAGAATGCTATGTATTAGACTGCTATGTACCAGAGACTGCTGTGTACCAGAGACTGCTGTGCACCAGAGACTGCTATGTACCAGACAACTATGTACCAGAGACTGCTATGTACCAGAGACTGCTACAGTATGTATCAGACTGCTATGTACCAAAGACTGCTTTGTACCAGAGACTGCTGTGTATCAGAGACTGCTGTGTACCAGAGACTGCTATGTATCAGACTGCTATGTACATACCTCCCAACTTTTGAAGACAGGAAAGAGGGACAAAGGCTGCGGCGCGCGTATGCGGCAAATTTTAGGCCACGCCCCGACCACACCCATTTCACAACTAATCACACCCATGTCCACGCCCCAATCACACCCATTTAGCACTGCTGATCACACTGACTGGTACTGAGGGCACAGTAGTTGGCATTATAGGATCAGTGGCTGGCATTATGGGCACAGTGGCTGGTACTTGGGCACACTGACTGGTACTGAGGAAAAGAAAGAAAGAACAGAGAGAGAGAAAAAAAACAAAGAGAATGAAAGAACAGAGAGAAAGAAAGAAAGTGGAAAGAAAGAGCAAAGAGAAAGAAAAAGAAAGAAAGAACAGAGAGAAAGAAAGAACAGAGCGAAAGAAAGAGGGGACAGAAAAAAAGGACAGAGAGAGAAAAAAGAGGGGAAAGAAAGACCAGAGGGAGAGAGAAAGAAAGGGGAAAGAAAGAACAGAGAGAAAGAAAGAAGAGAAAGAAAGGACAGAGAAAGAAAGAAAGAAAGAAAGAAAGTGGGGAAAGAAAGAGAGAAAGAAAGAGAAAGAAAGAAAGAAAGAAAGAAAGAAAGAAAGAAGAAAGAAAGAAAGAAAGAAAGAAAGAAAGAAAGAGGGGAAAGAAAGAGGGGACAGAAAGAATAAACAGAGAGAGAGAAAAAAAGAAAGGGGAAAGAAAGAACAGAGAGAGAGAAAGAAGGAAAGATGGGAAAGAAAGAACAGATAGAGAAAGAAAGAGGGGAAAGAAAGAAAGATGGGAAAGAAAGAACAGAGAGAAAGAAAGAAAGATGGGAAAGAAAGAACAAAGAGAGAGAAGAAAGAAAGAAAGAGAAAGAAACAGAGAGAGAGAAAGAAACAGAGAAAAAGAGGGGACAGAACAAAAGAACAGAGAGAGAGAAAAAAAGAAAGAGGGTAAAGAAAGAAAGAATAGAGAGAGAAAGAAAGAAAGAAAGGGGAAAGAATAAAGAGATAGAGAGAAAGAAAGATGGGAAAGAAAGAACAGAGAGAGAAAGAAAGAACAGAGAGAAAGAAAGAAAGAAAGAAAGAGAAAGAAAGAAAGAAAGAAAGAAAGAAAGAAAGAAAGAAAGAGGGAAAGAAAGAGAACAGAGAGAGAAATAAAGGGGGGGGAAGAAAGAACAGAGAAAGAAAGAACGAACAGAGAGAAAAAGGAAGAACAGAGAGAAAGAAAGAACAGAGAGAGAAAGAAAGATTTGAGAGAAAGAAAGGGGAAAAAAGAGAAAGAAAGAACGAGGAGAAATAAAGAACAGAGAGAGAAAGAAAGAAAACAGAGAGAGAAAGCATGGACAGAAAAAAATAACAGAGGGAAAAAAGAAAGAGGGGAAAGAAAAGAGGGAGAGAGAAAGTAAGATGGAAAAGAAAAAAGGGAAAAGAAAGAACAGAGAGAGAAAGGAAGAACAGAGAGAGAAAGAAAGAACAGAGAGACAGAAAGAAAGATTCTATAAAGATACTATAGCAGCTCGGCTCCCATTGTAGTGCCCACCTGAGCCTCCTGATGCAGGACATATCATGATCTGCTCACATGGCCGACATCCCCGAGTCCAAGGCGATCCCGCTGTCCGCGCTGTCAGAGGAGTACACAGTGATGGATCTGAAGCATTCCCTGAAGTGCTTCCATGGTTCCGTCACAATCTCCTCCCGAAATTACCTAATTTCTGGTCAGCATCTAGCATGTCACTTCCGGTGGAACGTCACGTGCGAATTTTAAAGTTCTCCTCGGGGCTCCGCCGTGTACTTCTGTGTCCATGGGAAAAGTAAGCTCCTGGCCGGGACAGTGGGGCAGACTCTCAAAATCAGGACTGTCCCGCTGGATCTGGGACGGTGGGGAGGTATGAATGCTCCCTACCATACACCTTGTACGCGCACGACTCTGCACACCTCATACACACACGGTAACGCTTTGTATGCCTCATACACACACGCTTCCGCTCCATACACCTTGCGCACACATGGCTCCACTCAGTACACACACGGCTTCACTCCGTAAACCTCGTACACATGCCTTCTCCGCACTGTACACCTTGCGCACACATGGCTCCACTCTGTAAACCTCGTACACACGCAGCCACGCTCTGTACACCTTGTAAACATGCGGTTCCGCTCCGTAAACCTTGTACACATGCAGCTTTGCCCCATACACACACATTTACACTATGTACACTCCGTACACACATGACTCTTCTCCGCGCCGTACACACACGGCTCAAGCACGGAGCCCTGTGTATACGAAGTGTACAGAGCTGAGTGGCTCAGCTCCATACACTTCGTACACACAGGGCTCCGTTTCGTACGCCCCGTACACACACAGCACTTCTACATCCACCTCGTACACACACGGCTCCCTCCATACACATGCGTTTCCACTCCATACACCCCGTACACACTTGGCTCTGCTCCGCTCCGTACACACACGGCTCAAGCACGGATCCCTGTGTGTACGAAGTGTACGGAGCTGAGCGGCTCAGCTCCGTACACTTCGTACACACAGCGCTCTATTTCGTACGCCCTGTACACACACAGCACTGCTACATCCACCTCGTATACACACAGCTCCGCTCTGTACACCTCGTACACACACGGCTCTGCTCCGTACAATCGCATACACACGGCTCCGCTCCGTACACCCCGTACACACATGGCTCTGCTCCGCTCCGTACACACACGTGTTGTGAATGGGTTTGAGATGAGTTCTGAGCAGAGACTCCCTCTGGTGGTTACAAGCGGTACTGGTCTGTTCAGTGAAGATTGTGAGGACTGGGAATCAGGTGTTACTGACTGGTCTTATATAAGGGAGTCACCTTCCCATCAGGGTTGCCGGTGATCAATTGTTCTGGTCTGAATCCTTCATTCCTGTTTCCCTTGTAGCCTGCTGTGTCGTGTCTGCATCTCCTGCTAACAGATAAGACATTTTCTTTTTTTTGTTTTTGTACTATATTTTTGCATTTTGTCCTGCACTTCTTTGGGGGCCTTCTGGGTCCCCTTCGGGGGCTTTTGCCCTCTCAGTTTAGTTCAGCCACTGATGTTTGTACTTTTACTTGTTTGGGGGCTTTCTATTATCTTTGGGGTTCTGCTCCGGGGCAGATAGCTTTCCTATTTCTATCTTTAGGTGTAGTTAGTTTCTCAGGCTGTGACGAGGCGTCTAGGACCAACGTAGGAACGCTCCACGGCTGCCTCTAGTTGTGGTGGTTAGTCAGGGTACTGCAATCTCATAGATTCCAACTGCTCTGGTGTATTGCCTTTTTTACCTGCACTCCTCAGCTACCGAAACATAACAGTATCACCGGCCTAAAAATTGAAAATTGTATGGTACTCACAGAAGGGAAAAAAATATTGTGAAAGAAAAAAGGTTGTCAGAGTTGTCAGAGATATTTTTCTATTTGTTGCATTTTTTTTTTTCCCTCTGTATCTCTGGGTGCTGGGGAGGATCTTTTCTCTCAATGGAGTTTGCACGGTTGTCTGGCCGTGTGGATCAGCTTGCCACTGAGGTTCAGAGTATTGCTGCATATCTTGCTAGGTTGCCTGTTGTGGAACCTAGGATCCCCATGCCAGATTTGTTTTTGGGGGATCGAGCTAAGTTTCAGAATTTCAAAAATAATTGTAAATTGTTTTTTGCCTTAAAATCTAAGTCCTCAGGGAACGCAGCGCAGCAGGTTCAAATTATCATCTCTCTCCTGCGCGGCAATCCTCAGGATTGGGCTTTTTCCCTGACACCTGGGGATCCTGTTTTGAGTGATGTTGATGCATTTTTTCAGGCTTTGGGGTTATTGTACGATGAGCCTAATGTCACTGATCAAGCTGAAAAAGCATTGTTGGCATTAAATCAGGGGCCTTATGACGCTGAGTTATACTGTCAGAGATTCCGTAGGTGGGCAGTCCTGACCAAATGGAATGACGACGCTTTGGCAGCCCTTTTCCGGAAGGGTCTGTCAGATAATGTAAAGGATGTTATGGTGGGATTCCCTGTCCCCTCTGGTCTCAATGATTCTATGTCATTGGCGATTCAAGTTGACAGACGTTTGCGTGAGCGGAGAAGTATGCGTGGAATGGTGTTGCCTTGTGAGCCAGCTTCTGAACCCATGCAGTGTGATAGAGTGGTGTCTGGGGCACAGCGTCATGAGTTTCGAAAGCGCTATGGGTTATGTTTCTACTGTGGTGATGCCTCTCATGCTATTTCAGTCTGCCCTAAGCGGGGAAGACGTTTTGCACGCTCAGTTGTCTTGGGTAGTGTTCAGACTAAGTTTTTATTAACTGTCACTCTGATATGCTCTCTGTCCTCATTTTCTGCTCAGGCTTTCGTTGATTCTGGAGCAGCTATTAACCTGATGGATTATGATTTTGCTAAACGTTGTGGGTTTCCCTTGATACCCCTACAGAAGTCTATTCCCCTACTGGGGATCGATTCTACCCCTTTGGCTGAGAATAAACCCCAGTTTTCTACTCAGGTGATAATGAGGGTTGAACCTGATCACCAGGAGTGCTGCAAATTTTTGGTTCTGTATAATCTGCATGACATTATCGTGCTGGGTTTCCCTTGGTTACAGTCTCATAATCCTGTTTTGGATTGGAAATCTGTGTCTGTAACCAGTTGGGGCTGCCAATGTGTTAATACCAACACTCCTGTTTTTTCTGCCTCCCCCCAGGCTCAGGATGTTCCTGACTTTTTGATTGATTTTTCTGATGTGTTTAGCGAAAGTAAATCTGCATCCTTGCCTCCCCATAGGAGCTATGACTGCGCTATTGAATTAGTGCCGGGTAGTAAATTCCCTAAAGGTCGCCTTTTTAACTTGTCTGTACCTGAACATGACGCTATGCGGTCTTATATCAAGGAGTCATTGGAGAAGGGTCATATCAGACCATCCTCTTCACCCTTAGGTGCCGGTTTTTTCTTTGTGGCCAAAAAAGATGGTTCATTAAGGCCGTGTATTGATTATCGTCTCTTGAACAATATTACTGTGAAATATCAATACCCGTTACCCTTGATTTCTGACCTGTTTTCCAGGGTGAAAAACGCTACTTGGTTTACCAAGCTTGACCTCAGGGGGCGTATAATCTTATTCGCATTAAGCACGGGGATAAATGGAAGACGGCATTCAATACCCCTGAAGGGCATTTTGAGTACCTAGTGATGCCCTTTGGGCTCACTAATGCTCCTTCCGTCTTCCAGTCCTTCATGAATGACATTTTCAGGGATTTTGTGGACAAATTTCTGATTGTTTATTTGGATGATATCTTGATTTTTTCTAATGACTGGGTCTCTCATGTGAAACATGTTCGAACTGTGTTCCAGATTTTGAGAGAGAATGCTCTGTATGTGAAGGGATCAAAGTGTCTTTTTGGCGTACAGAGGATCTCATTTCTGGGATTCATTTTGTCCCCATCTGTTATTGAAATGGACCCGGTCAAGGTTCAGGCCATCTGTGATTGGGTCCAACCTACTTCATTAAAGGCTCTTCAGAGATTTTTGGGTTTTGCCAATTTTTATCGTAAATTTATTGGTAATTTCTCGGTTATTGTTAAACCATTAACTGATTTGACCAGAAAGGGTTCTGGTGTGGTGAATTGGCCTCCTGAGGCAGTCTCTGCGTTTCAGGAACTTAAGCAGAGATTCACTTCTGCTCCTGTTCTACGGCAGCCTGATGTTTCTCTGCCATTTCAGGTGGAGGTTGATGCCTCTGAAATTGGGGCAGGTGCCGTTTTGTCCCAAAAAGATCCAGAGACCTCTAAAAGTAACCCTTGTGCCTTTTTCTCTCGAAAATTTTCTCCTACTGAACGTAATTATGACGTGGGTAATCGGGAGTTATTGGCCATGAAGTGGGCTTTTGAAGAGTGGAGACATTGGCTGGAGGGAGCCAAACATCAGGTGGTGGTCCTTACGGACCATAAGAATTTGGTCTATCTGGAATCTGCCAAGCGACTCAATCCTAGACAGGCCAGGTGGGCCTTGTTTTTCACACGTTTTAATTTTGTGCTTTCCTTTCTTCCTGGCACTAAGAATGTTAAGGCGGATGCCCTCTCGAGGAGTTTCCTTGCGGACTCTCCTGAGTTATCTGATCCTTCTGTTATTTTGAAAGAAGGTGTAGTTCTTTCCGCCATCTCGCCCAATTTGAGACTTGCTCTGGAGGGGTGTCAGGAGGATAGGCCCGAGTGCTGCCCTGTTGGGAAATTGTTTGTCCCGGACCAGTGGAAAAAGAGTGTGATGTCTGAGATTCATTGTTCCGCATTGGCTGGGCATCCCGGAATTTTTGGTACCAGAGACTTGGTTAGTCGGTCGTTTTGGTGGCCTACCTTGTCTCGTGATGTCAGGGAATTTGTGCAGTCCTGCGGGACTTGCTCTCGCTCCAAGCCTTGCTCTCGCTCTAGTGGTTTGTTGATGCCATTGCCTGTGCCCAAGAGACCATGGACCCATATCTCTATGGATTTCATTTCCGATCTTCCTGTTTCTCAGAGAATGACCACCATCTGGGTAATTTGTGATAGGTTTTCCAAAATGATACATCTTGTGCCATTACCTAAGTTGCCTTCCTCCTCTGAATTGGTGCCGTTGTTCCTTCAGCACGTGGTTGTTTACACGGCATTCCTGAGAACATTGTGTCTGACAGAGGAGTCCAGTTTGTTTCCAGATTTTGGAGGACTTTTTGTTCTAAACTGGGTGTTCAATTGTCTTTCTCCTCGGCATTCCATCCTCAGACCAATGGTCAAACTGAGAGAACAAACCAGACATTGGAGACTTATCTTAGATGCTTTGTGTCTGCTGATCAGGATGACTGGGTCTCTTTTTTACCTTTGGCTGAGTTTGCTCTTAATAATAAGGCTAGCTCTGCCACTTTGATGTCTCCGTTTTTCTGTAATTCTGGGTTTCACCCTCGATTTTCTTCAGAACAGACGGAGGCTTCTGTCTGTCCAGTGTTTGACTCTGTTGTGGAGCGTATGCAACAGATTTGGGACCAGGTAGTGGAGAGGTTGTCCCTCTCTCAGGAGAAGGCCCAGCGGTTTGCTAACCGGCATAGGACTGATGGTCCTCGGTTTAAAGTGGGGGACTTGGTCTGGTTGTCCTCAAAGAATATTCCTATGAGAGTAGAATCTCCTAAATTTAAGCCTAGGTTCATTGGACCTTATAAGATCATTGAGATTCTTAATCCTGTTTCTTTTCGTTTGCTTCTTCCAGGGACATTTAAGATCCATAACGTGTTCCACAAGTCCTTGTTGAAGAGGTTTGTTGAGCCAGTGGTTTCCTGCTGCTGTGCCTCCTGACCCTGTTTTGGTTGAGGGCAATCTGGAGTATGTGGTTGAGAAAATATTAGATTCTCGTTTTTCTAGACAGAAACTCCAGTATTTGGTTAAGTGGAGAGGTTATGGTCAGGAAGACAATTCTTGGGTGTTTGCTTCGGACATCCATGCTAGGAGACTCATCCGTGCGTATCATAGAACTCATCCTGACCGACCTGGTTGCTCAAATGAGGGTTCGGTGACCCCTCCTCAAGGGGGGGGTACGGTGTGTGAATGGGTTTTGAGATGAGTTCTGAACAGAGTCTCCCTTGGTGGTTACAAGCGGGGACTGGTCTGTTCAGTGAAGATTGTGAGGACTGGGAATCAGGTGTTACTGACTGGTCTTATATAAGGGAGTCACCTTCCCTCAGGGTTGCCGTGATCAATTGTTCTGGTCTGAATCCTTCATTCCTGTTTCCCTTGTA
>JARQOD010001756.1:0-90670 GCA_033576555.1 Oophaga sylvatica | reverse complement strand
TGCTAGACAGTATGGGCGGGGGGGGGGGGGGCCCCCAGATTTTAAGACAGTTGGGCTTGGTAGGGGGGCAAAAAGCTAGCAGGGGGGCTGCTGGGGGGGGGGGGCCCTTTTCTAGATTGGATGGGCTGCGGAAAAATGGGGGCCCCTTTTCGACTGTAGGGCTGGGGGTAAGGGGGGCCCAATGTTGGGATTTAAAGGGGGGGGCTAATGGGGGGCCGATGCAACTGGATGAGTCGGGGGGGGGGGCCCCTTTTTCAACGGATAGGCGGGGGGGGTGGGGGGCCAGATGCTTGACGGGTTTAGAAAGCGGTTTTGGGGGGGAAAGATTTTAGATGGATGGGTTTTTTGGTAAGGGGCCAATGTAGCCTGGATGGCTGCGATGGGGACCCAATTTTCAAAAGGGGGGTTTTGGGCGGGGGGGGGGGGCCCAGATGAAAATGGGGGGCTGTGGTAGGGGGCCAATGTTGCTGGATGGGAGGGGGGGTTTTGGGGGGGCCAATGCTGGGACGGGAAAAATTTTTCCCCCCCTGGGATAAATTCCCAAGGGGTAAATTTAAAAAGGGCCCCCTTGGGGGAAAAATTTTCGCTTGTCTAAAAAATTAGGGCTTGTATACAGCCCAAAAAATTTTATTCTAGAAAATCTGCAAAAAAAGGGAAAAAAAAAAGAGCGCTTTGTCCCTCAAAATCCCCCGCCGATGGTTAAGCTGTACTGTACAACCAAAAAAAGGTATTTCTACATCAGCAAAATTTGGGGGAAAAAATTTTTTGGTGCCATTTTTACCTTTTTTTCCCCAGGGGGGAAAAAAAAAAAATCGGGGGCAAAAAAAAAAACCCCCTTAGGGGAAAAATTTAATTATTTTTTCTTCATTTCCCCAAAAAAAATTTAATTCTGTGACACCCTTTGTGGTGAAATTTAATGATCATGCACCCCCAAATTTAAATTTTAAAGGAGTTTTAATTTTTTGTAAAATGGGGTCCTTAAGGGGGTTTTTTTGGTTCTGGCCCAAAGGGGGGTCTAAAAATCTGGCATGGAAACCCCAACATTTCCAGCAAAATTGGAACTGCAAAAGGGGCCGCCCCTTTCTGAGTTTTTGCACAGGGCCTAAAAGGGTTAGTTTTTACCCCCCTTATGGGGGAAAAATTTTGTACTGAGGGGAAATTGCACAACACTTTTTTGGGGGCCATTTCATGTTACCCTTTGGGAAAAAGAAAAAAATTTGGGGCCAAAAACATTTTTGTGTTGTAATTGTTTTTTTTAAAAATTAAAAATTTAAAACTTTCTAAACTTTTAAAAAAAACACGTGGGGGTTGAAGTGCTCCCCAAAACACCCCAAATTTAATTTCCCCCTGAGGGGTCTAGTTTCAAAAAGATGTTACCGTGGGGGTTTTTTAAATGTTGGTACATCAGGGGGTTTCCCAAAATGGGACACGTGTTTCCCAAGCAAATTTCCCATTAAAAAATAAAATTTGGGTCCTTCCCTTCCGTCCGGGCCTTTCCCAAAAAAAAGGGTTTAAAATCCCATATTGGATATCGGCATTTACAGGGGAAAAAAAAAACAAGTTTTAAAGGTGCAATTTCTCCTGACCCCCCTTTTGAAAATGCAAAATTTGGGGGTAAAAACATTTTGGGGGGAAAAAACCCGTTTTTTTATTTTCACGGGGCCCCAAAGTTATAAACTTCTTTTTAAGTCGGGTGCTAAACCTTTCACTGGATAATTTTCCCAAAAAGGGGGATCTAACCCAAAACGGTGTTAAAATTTTGGGGGTTTCTTTTGGAAATTGGGTCGGAAATGGTGGGTCTTTTTTTCCGTTTTTTCAAAATTTAACCTTTTTCCCTTTTGCCTTACCCCCAAGGGGGGTTTTAAATATTATGGGCTAAAAATTTTCCTTTGGGGTAATTTTTTCCCCCCCAAAAAAAATTTTTAAATTTTTTTTTTTTTGGTTTTCCCTTAATTTCGGTGAAGGGAAATGAAGGGTTTTTACTTTTTGAATGTAGTTTTTTGGGGGCTTGGGGTGATGCATTTTTAAATATTTTTCATTTTTGGGGTTTTTTTTATATATAGCCCCCCAAAGCATTTAAAAAGTGATGTGGTCCAAAAAAATTTGGGTTTTTTTAAAAATTTTTTTTTTTTTAAAAAATTTTAAAAAAAAAAGGTGTTTCAACTTTTAACCCTTAACTTCCTAAAAAAATTAAGTTTAAAAATTTTCGGTGTAATTCCCAGACTTTTGGAAATGTTATTTAATAACAAGACTTTCAAGGAAAAGGAATTTGTAAAGCACTCACCTGATCTGTAGGTAAATCAATCCATATTTTTTTTCATTTCATCTTGGACAATAATAATAAAGTGCGGTTGTGCTAGCAATGCAGGTGCAAAATTTTAAAAAAAAGCAAAAGACATGTTGGACAACGCCTTCGCGCTTCACTTTTTGCTTTTAACAGGTCCAATTGCGGGTGTGATTTTAATAAACGTCCTTTTTAACAAGATGGGGGGTGAAAAATAATGAATCTTAAATCACATTTGTGAACATGATAAAAACCAACATGTCAAAAATCACACAGACATATCTAACTTATCGCTTAGACCAAGACCTTGCGCATCAGTGTCCAATATCCATTTAGCTTCTCTCTGGAGAAGCAATCTGTTGTAATTTCCTCCTTATATGGGAAATAACTCACATGCTCAATGCCACAAATTTTAACCCCTTCATGACCCAGCCTATTTTGACCTTAATGACCGGCCATTTTTTACAATTCGACCAGTGCCCCTTTATGAGGTAATAACTCAGGAACGCTTCAATGGATCATAGCGATTCTGAGAATGTTTTTTTGTGACATATTGGGCTTTATGTATGTTAGTGGTAAATTTAGGTCCATAAATTTTTGCGTTTATTTGTAAAAAAAAATGAAAATTTGGCAAAAATTTTGAAAATTAGCAATTTTCAAAATTTGAATTTTTATTCTGTTAAACCAGAGAGTTATGTGACACAAAATTGTTAATAAATAACATTTCCCACATGTCTACTTTACATCAGCACAATTTTGGAATATTTTTTTTGTTAGGAAGTTATAAGGGTTAAAAGTTGACCAGCGATTTCTCATTTTACAACAAAATTTACAAAACCATTTTTTTAAAGACCACCTCACATTTGAAGTCACTTTGAGGGGTCTATATGGCAGAAAATACCAAAAAGTGACACCATTCTAAAAACTTCACCCCTCAAGGTACTCAAAACTACATTCAAGAAGATTATTAACCCTTCAGGTGCTTCTCAGGAACTAAAGCGACGTGGAAAGAAAAAATGTACATTATAATTTTTCCAACAAAAATTTTCTTTTAGCATCAATTTATTCATTTTCACATGGCAAAAGGATAAAATGGATCCTAAAATTTGTTTGAGCAATTTCTCCTGAGTACACCAATACCTCATATGTTGTCATAAACCTCTGTTTGGGCGCACGACAGGGCTCAGAAGGGAGGGAGCGCCATTTGACTTTTTGAATGGAAAATGTGCTGGAATATTACCAGTTGCCATGTCGCGTTTGGAAAGCCCCTGTGTGCCTAAACATTGAAGCTCCCCCACAAGTGACCCCATTTTGTAAACTAGACCTCCAAGGAACTTATCTAGATACATAGTGAGCACTTTGAACCCTCAGGTGCTTCACAAATTGATCCGAAATAAAAAAGTACTTTTTTTTTCACAAAAATTTTCTTTTAGCCTCAGTTTTTTTCATTTTCACGTGGCCAACAGAACAAAATGATCCTAAAATTTGTTGGGCAATTTCTCCTGATACAGCAATTCCTCATATGTAGTCAAAACCACTGTTTGGGCGCATGGCAGGGGTCGGAAGGGAAGAAATGCCATTTGACTGTTACACTCGGTCCCTGTGCTGGCTCTGCACTCCCTCCTGGTTTCTTACCTTCTGCTCCTCCACTGTCCCTTTGCAGCAGTCTGTGCGCAGGCTGAAGTCCCCTACTCCTCAGCGTCCTGCTCCCTCCCCCAGTTCTTGGCACGCTGCCAGCAGTCCACCAGGAAGAATGCTTAGGACGTGAGGCCGTTCCCACCGTCTCTCTTAAAGGGGCAGCGTGCAATTTTTGAAAATGTCAATCAACCAATGGCAGCGCACTCATTACTATATCTGGTCACTCCACCATAAGGGAGTGCCGGAGCAACATGTTTCTATCATTACTACATCCGGTTCTGACTCTGATCTGTCTGCGCTGCGTTAGCAATCTCTGTTTTTCGCTCATTCTATTTGTCTCCACAGATCATTGGTATCCTGTATCCGGCTAACTCTGAAAATCTCGGTTATTACTGGCGCAAGTGTCATCCCGTTCCGCCATCAGCCATCCGTATCCGTGGACTGTGACAAGATCACTGGAGCCAGCCTGCTACCATCCACTCTGGACCAGGACCTTCACATCTCCGTCTAACCCTCCACGGTATCTGCTATTTTACCTGTTGCCCCTTTTGGTCCCTCTGGGACAGCTCCACGTGTCCGGGGTCTAACTGGAGGTAGCACCTGGTCCTGTTCGAGGGGCCTTACTACGGTACCGGGGCTCACTAGTCACGCCCCCTTGGAGCCCCCTGGACCGGGTTCTCGAGGTTCCACGTTAAAAAATAAAGACGAATGTGAACTTCACCATCTCTGCCTCCGCTTCCATTCGTTACATTGACTTTTTGAATGGAAAATTAGCTCCAATCGTTTGCGACACCATGTCACGAATGGAAAGCCCCTGTGTGTATAAACATTGGAGCTCCCCCACAGCTGACCCCATTTTGGAAACTAGACCCCCCAAGGAACTTATCTAGATGTGTGGTGAGCACTTTTAAACCCCCAAGTGCTTAACAGAAGTTTATAACGCAGAGCCGTGAAAATAAAAAAAACATTTTTCCTCTCAAAAAATTATTTTTAGCCCACAATTTTTTCTTTTCACAAGGTAACAGAGAAATGTAACCCCAAAGTTGTTGTCCAGTTTGTACTGAGTATGCTGGTTACCCATAATGTGGGGGAACCACTATTGGGTACACGTCGTGGCTCGGAAGGGAAGTAGTGACGTTTTGAATGTCGACTTTGATGGAATGGTCTGCGGTGTCATGTTACGTTTGCAGAGCCTTTGATGTGCCTAAACAGTAGAAACCTCACACAAGTGACCTCATTTTGGAAACTAGACCCCCAAGGAACTTATCTAGATGTGTGGTGAGCACTTTTAAACCCCCAATGCTTCACAGAAGTTTATAACGCAGAGCCGTGAAAATAAAAAAATCCTTTTTTTTCCTCAAAAAATTATTTTTTAGCCTGCAATTTTTATTTTTCACAAGGGTAACAGGACAAATGTAACCCCAAAAGTTGTTGTCCAGTTTGTCCTGAGTATGCTGGTACCCATATGTGGGGGAACCACTGTTTGGGTACACGTCGTGGCTCGAAGGGAAGTAGTGACGTTTTGAAATGTCGACTTTGATGGAATGGTCTGCGGGTAGTTAGTACGTCTGCAGACGGCCGTTTAGATGGGCTTTCACAGTAGAAAACCTCACACAAGTGACCTCATTTTGGAAACTAGACCCCCAAGGAACTTATCTAGATGTGTGGTGAGCACTTTTAAACCCCCAATGCTTCACAGAAGTTTATAACGCAGAGCCGTGAAAATAAAAAATCCTTTTTTTTCCTCAAAAAATTATTTTTTAGCCTGCAATTTTTAATTTTCACAAGGGTAACAGGACAAATTGGACCCCAAAAGTTGTTGTCCAGTTTGTCCTGAGTATGCTGGTACACCATATGAGGGGGGAACCACTGTTTGGGTACACGTCGTGGCTCAGAAGGGAAGTAGTGACGTTTTGAAATGTCGACTTTGATGGAATGGTCTGCGGGTAGTGTTGAGCGATATGATACTGCAAATATCGGGTATCGGCCGATATTAGCTGTATCGGGCTTTCGATTCTGAGTACCGATATTTTCGTCATATCGGATACCGGAATCGGATTTGTCACTGTCACTGTGAGTGTCCGTCGGTCGGGTCTGTCAGGAGTCAGCGGCACTTACCTGGCAGAAGATCTCCGGCGGTCACGTCCTGGACTGCTTGATGGCCGCCATTATCTTCTCCCTGGCAGTCACATGCAGTTTTTCGCGATAACTGCAGTGACTGCTGGGTAATCCCGGCCGTAAAGCAGTCAGTCCGATGACGTCACCGCCGGGGAAGCAGGTAATCAGCTGTGCTGCGCCGGGATGACAGGCTCTGCCTGTCATTGCGATGTAGCAGAGCTGGATCGTCGTGGGACCCTCGTTACTATGGACTGCGTCGGACAGGTGGTATACTGCTGGGTTTTTTTTTCATTTTTTTACAGGAGATCGATGGCGTCGCAGGATGAGACTGTAATAAAAGTAATGAAAACTGTGTTGTTTTTTTTATTAAATTAAAAAACTTTTTTATGAACATTCACCTGTCCGGGTACATCAACAATTTAACTATTTACATACAGGGACCCTGTCCGGGTTATTTATAATTCTTTGGCAGGGGTGTTCCAGGTACCACCTGGTACTCTTCTGATGCTTGCCAAACATCCGAGACACCAAGGACCACCAGGACCTGATGACGTCGTGTGGCCTGTACAGTCAAGTCGTGACCCGCTATCTGTGTCTGTGTGGTCACCTCTTTCATCTCCCTCCGGGTCTGGAGCCCTATGTCCCGGACTGAACGAACCCCAGGGGGCCTAACAGGCGCCGGGTACGGGCCAGCTATCATTAGCATGTCCATAGCTGGGGCTGCTGAGGAGACCACTGAGGGAGGCTGGGGAGATTTACGGCGTGGGGTGGGCACTTGTGCAGAGGCCTGGATGTGGGAGGCTGAAGGCTCCGAGGGTCTCACAGGTTCCTGACACTCTGGGGACCAGGGGTCGCACCTGGTGACATTTAGGGCATACCATCCATTGTAACCACAGTGTCGGGTGTAAGTTACCAAGTCTCCTGGCAACAGGTCCCTCCCCGGTGTCCTTCTGGGAGGTGAGTCTCCACGTCCCGCCGGGTCACAAACACTTCTAAATAAAGTCCAGGCTCCTGGATGAAGCCCCAACCAGCTTTCAATTTAAAGCTCCGTACTGCACCCTTACGCCGCGGCTCCCTCAGGGTTCCTTTATCTTTTCTCATCCGGTCCTTATCTGCCCGGTCCTTCTCGATGTGACGTTGGTGAAGCTTCTGGGATTCGCGCTGCTCCCTTTGTCGCTCGGCTTCTCTCTCCCAACGTCTCCACTCTAACTCCTGACGCCGGTTGTAATTCTCCTCCACCAGCATCTCCATGTCTCCACCATCAAACTGCAGCTTACGATGTCCGGTTTGCGGCAGCTCTCCTGGCGCCCGACAGTCCTGGCGGAGCTCACCTGCGGAGGAAGCAGCCGGCTCTGGAACAGATGACAGTCGGGGCTCCGGTACAGACAGGTGGACCTCTGGTGCCTGCGCGGCCTCCTCCATGAGGACGGGTGTCGCTTCTTCTGTCTCAGCGACGGGGGCAGACAGCGGGATCTGGGGTGCTGCCGGTGCAGCGTTTTTTGCAGGAACGGGTGCCTCCACTGCGACAACGTCAACCGGATCACATTGCAAGGGCTGGGATGCCCGCACGGACTCCTCTACTAGAACGGGTGCCTCACCTTCCGGTACAGACACTTCAGGTAAGAGGGATTGGCCCCGCTCCAAGTTTAGTTTTAGGGCACGCCAGCTGGCTTCCATCCTGGCGACCTCCTCCCGGTGCGGGCCAGGCCTCTTAGGGTATCCTCCGCTTCTTGCAGCGTAGGAGGGTTTCCAGGCCGGGTGCCCAACGGTGGTTCCGTGGCGATCGGGTCGCTTCCGTGGGGGGAGAGCTCTGACTGCTCCATCCCTTCACACTTCTGCTCGTGTCCATTAGCCATCTCTGCCAAGTCACATGTGTCATTAGTATCTGGAAAGGGCCCCTCTTTTGTAGTGAGGCAACCTTCGTGTTAGTTTCCGCACATGAGGAGGATGAGGAGGCTGAACTCAAGAGCTGTGGGGCACGATCTTACATTGCAGTACCATTTTGAGTGGTCGGCCATCGTTTTCGCGCCACTGAGTGAGTGTACACCCACGAAGAGCACGCCCTTCTTCTTCACCAGTGCCTCGTCGTGACGCAGATATGGCTGAAAAATGGCAAATACATTCTCTGATGATTTTAGCAATTCTCAAGCACAAAACCAGTTCAATTCAGGCACACAGGACTCGCTTATAGCGAGCTACAGAATCCTGTTCGTGACGCCCAAGTTGAGTGGCACAGAGCCAGAGGTTTTGGGGGTACTCGGCACCGAGCCCGTCGACTTCTATGGGGTATGTCACAGCTTTACCCGGCAATTGAATCAGAGTCTATTTTACTATGTAGAAGTGTATAAACTATAAATATATGTATATATATGTCACAATGACATGTATATATATATATATTATATATGTATTCTATGTGTGTATATTTTGTGTTTACAATGAAAGAAAGTGTTTTTTTAGTTGCGATATTTTGTTCCCATAGACTTACATGGGACTTCCGGTATGGAATCGGATATCGACGATATTTAGTGATATCGGCGATACCATTCCGATCCGATATTTTTAGATATCGAGCAGTATCGCTCAACACTATCTGCGGGCGTCATGTTACGTATGCAGAGCCACTGATATGCCTAAATAGTGGAAAGCCCCCACAAGTGACCCCATTTTTGAAACTACACCCCCCATGGAACTTATCTAGATGTGTGGTGAACACTTTGAACCCCAAGTGCTTCACAGAAGTTTATAAGCAGAGCCGTGAAAATAAAAAAATCTTTTTTTTTCAAATAAATAATTTTTTAGCCCCCAATTTTTTATTTTCCCAAGGTAACAGGAAAAATTGCACAACAACTTTGGTGGTCTAATTTCTCCTAAGTGCGCTGATATCTCACATGTTGGGGTTAACCACTGTTTGGGCACACGTCAGGGCTTGGAAGGGAGGAATCACCAATTGACTTTTTGAACGCAAAATTTGCTGGAAACAATGATGGCGCCATGCCATGTTTGGAGACCCCCTGACTTGCCTAAACAGTTGAAACCCCTCAATTCTAACTCCAACCCTTACCCCAACACACTCCTAACCATAACCCTAATCCCAACCTAACCATAACCCTAACCCCAACAGAACCCTAACCCTAATCCCAACCCTGACCCCAACACACCCTTACCCTATTCTTAACCCTAATTCCACCCTAACCCTAATTCCAACCATAACCCTAATTCTAAACCCTAACCCTATTCTAACCCTAATTCTAACCCTAACCCTAATTTAACCCTACACCTAATTGTAACCGTAACTCTAATTCTAACCCTAACCCTAATGGAAAAATAAAAATAAATATATTTTCTTTATTTTATTATTTGTACCTACCTATGGGTACAATAAGGGGGTTTATATTTACTATATATATATATATATATATATATATAGTATTCTATGTGTATATATCTATTCTTTCTTTTGTGATGTAAAAACTGTCATTGGGATCCATTATATGTCGGTTTTGCAAGCCGGCGAGAAAATCTTGCCGTACGGATGCCATACGGATGCCATACGGATGCACGACAACGGATGCTTTGATGCGAGGAAATCGCATCCTCGCATTGCACACGGATGACATAATGATCACTTTTCAGGGGACTTTTCTGCGTATTACGGCCGTATAATACGATCCGATTTTTTATCGTTGTGTGTGACCCCGGCCAATATGTCAAGAAAAACTGCCAAGCAGCAGCAAAAACATGTACTAGTCCATAGAATATAGATAAATAGCAAGTTTATGGACAGAAGTATAAAAAAGTTTTTCACACAAATGTACAAGGGGAACGGAATACTTACAGGCATATATTATGTTGAAAAAACAATGAGAACACCGTATTGATAAGAAAAGGCGTCCTATTCCCCTGGAAATCTCTCCCATACATTGAACCAAAAGGAGCCAAAAATCAAGGATGTTAATATATGCTACTGCCAATAATCGTGAAGACAATTATGCTGATACAACAACCCTGCCAAGGTGCTCATGTGGGGCACCATCTCTCAAATATCTAGTACAATCCAGTGCATACTATGGCAGCGTTAGTGTAAAACACACAAATATGGCTAGTATTTACCCAAAAATAATGGCAGATGCTGGCTCCAAAGGAACAGTGAGGACGGGATCCAGGAGAGCAGGCTCGCCCTCCCCAACGCGCGTTTCGGCCTTAGCCTTCCTCACTGTTCCTTTGGAGCCAGCATCTGCCATTATTTTTGGGTAAGATAATAGCCATATTCGTGTGTTTTAGTATGCCATAGTATGCACTGGATTGTATACCCTCTGGTGTTGCAAATAGGAATGCTCTCTTAAACCGGAAAGAAACGTTTCGGATATATCGTCTGGGAACATTATATCAAAATGGATTGAATGATATCATAGAGAGAGTTTGAATGTTTTTTTTTTTTTTCTTTTTGCATCTATGTTGTCAAGGTTGGATCAATCAGTGGGTGTGCTCCTGAACTTGGTCCACACCCTAAATCAAGTGTCTGAGACTGGGATAAAAGGTTTGCCACTATATATGTGTAACTGAATTTTATACTATTAAGATTTGTACTGTGTTTTTATGATACCTGAAGAAGGATATATACTGTATCTGAAACGCATTGTATCTCCTCTATTTTAACTTAACAAATAAAAAATATGAAATTTCATCTTTAGATGTGAGTCCTGGGAAGTGCTGCCATTCATGGGCTGGATGTGCCTTTCTTGATTTACTCATCCTGTTTGAGCCTATATCTGGCTCTTTCACTTGGATCCACCCGAGGCAAGCTGCAAGCCCTGTCTATTGAAAAGTATCCCAGAAGGATTTTTGAGGATACACAATTTAAAGCCACATTATTCTTCAATCAGGTGAGTGAATAAAATTGTGCACCCTTTAAAGACTATAATATTGTTTTTTACGCACTTAGGGCGCCGTGATTTGTCCATTCTTCTCTCCCAAACAAGGTTTTTTTTTTGTATATAATGACAATCATGGATATGCCTCCTTCCCTGCCTGTCAGATCGCTGATCTGATATTCTGCAGTGCAGTGTCAGAGCAGCGATCTGACATTTTATAGTGATGTACAATACTGGACCAATGTAAAAAAAAACTTAAAAAAATAAAAAAAAATAAAGTGTAAAAATATTTTTTTAAAATCCCTAAATAAAGAAATAAATATTTTTCCAATAAATACATTTATTATTGTAAACAAAAAAAAAATAAAGTACACATATTTGGTTTAACCCCTTCAGTGAACATCGTGAAAAAAAACAAATGATGGCAAAAAAACAATGCTTTATCATCATACCTCCGAACGAAAAGTGCAATAAAATGCAATCAAAAATACGGATGTAAATAAAAATGGTACAGCTGAAAACGTAATTTTGTCCCAAAAAAAACAAGCCATGCTATGGTCCATAAGTAGAAAAATAAAAAAGTTATAGCTCTCAGAATTAGAGATGAGCAACTTTGCCTCCAGGAGGATCGAGTCGGGTTTCGGACGACCCGATTTTCACAAAAGTCGAGTCGAATGAAATCGACCGACTATTGGCAAATGTCGAAGGTCCGACTGAAACACGAAACCCAATGCAAGTCAATGGAGAAGCAAAATCGGCAGGGAGTGGAGGACAGTAACACACCTACAGTGCCCATTTCAATGCCAACGACATCAATTCTTATTACTTAAGCTTGTAAACCTTCATTTACTTTATAATAATAGTTATGCATTGAAAACTGAGGGTTATTTGGCTAAAGTTGTGGGGGGGGCAGGGCTGGCTCCAGGTTTTTGTGGGCCCCGGCGAAAGAGTCTGTCTGCCCCTTTAACACTTACCACAATTCATTATGCTCTGATACGGCAGAGAAATATAGGTATAGTACAATGCCAAATACTTCACTTCTTACATTACATGACTGATATCTATTTTAAATTCTACAATAGCTCAAAAACCGAACAGTATATTCCTCCATACAGTATTATGGCCACCACATAGTGCGCCATACAGAATAAGGAGCCGCATATATTGCTCCATACAGAATAATTGGTCCCATATAATGTTCCATACAGTATAGGACGGTCCACATAGAGTATAATGAGCCCACATATTGCTCCATACAGTATAATGAGTCGCATATAAAGCTCCATATAGTATATGATAGGCCCCATATACTGCTCCATACAGAATGGGCTCCATATAATGCTCCATACAGAATAGGCCCTATATGTGCTCCATATGATGCTCCATAGCCTATATGATGCCTGATAATGAACCCCATATGATGCTCCAGTATATGATGGGCCCCATGGATGATGCTCCAGTGTATGATGGGCCTATATAATGCTCCATATATAATGGGCCCAATATGATGCTCCAATGTATAATGGGCCCCGTATATGATGCTACAGTGTATGATGCACCCCATTTATAATGCTCCAGTGTATGATGGGCCCCATGGATGATGCTCCAGTGTATGATGGGCCTATATAATGCTCCATATATAGTGGGCCTCATTTATAATGCTCCAGTGTATAATGGGCCCTGTATATGATGCTCCAGTGTATGATGGGCCCCATTTATAATGTTCCAGTGTATTATGGGCCCCATGGATGATGCTCCAGTGTATGATGGGCCTATATAATGCTCCATATATAATGGGCCCCATTTATAATGCTCCAGTGTATAATAGGCCCCATGGATGATGCTCTAGTGTATGATGGGCCTCATTTATAATGCTTCAGTGTATGATGTGCCCCATGGATGATGCTCCAGGGAGAGAGAGGTAATTTTGAACCATAGTTGACAATTGCTGTCTCCTGTCTGCTGCAATCGATTCAGTTATTACCAGTCGTGTGAGCGGTACTCGAGAAATCAGTCCACAACATGGTCATGAAACCCCTGCCTCCAACGCCACTTCGGCTGTATGTACCATGTACACCTCTTCCATTTGGCCCAGTACGGCTTGTGGTAGAACCTGCACCGCTGCTGTGTGCTGGGAATGCCTCTAACAAACGGTTTACCAGAGTTGCTTGTTTGTTCGTCAATATTAGCTCTAGGTTCTCCTGTGGCATGATGTTCTGTAATTTGCCTTTATAGCATGGATCGAGGATGCTGGCCAACCAGTAGTCATCATCCTTCATAATTTTGGCAATGCTGGAGTCCCTTCTTAGGATCGGCAAGACGTAATCACACATGTGGGCCAATGTTGCAGGTGTCAATGATTCACTGCCAGCGGTGGGTGGCGGAACACTTACTGCCAAATCCACATCCCTCCAGTCACGCACAAACCCTGTACCTGACCTTGGCAAGCCAACATTTTCTCTTGCCCCCTGAGAAGCATCCTCCTCACCAAAATAATCATCCCCTCATCCTCCTCCTCTTCCTTTTCTTCCTCCACCTCATCCAGGACAGCTCCCTGAGCAGACAATGGCTGGCTGTCATCTAGGCTTCCGTCCTCCTCCTCTTCCTCCTCCGCTGCAGACGCCTGATCCTTAATGTGCGTCCAAGTTTGCATGAGCAGACGCATAAGTGGAATGCTTATGCTTATGATGGCGTCGTCTGCGCTTACCAGCCGTGTGCATTCCTCAAATTACTGAATGACTTTACAGAGGTCTTTCAGTTTTGACCACTGCACACCCTCAAACTGCCTGCCCGTGTATCCTCCCACAAATGCATTACAGCCTGCCTTTGTTCACACAGCCTCTCAACCATGTGCATGGTGGAGTTCCACCTTGTTGCCATATCTATGATTTAGGCGGTGCTTGGGGAGGTGGAGCGATCGCTGCAGCCTCTGCATATGACTGAAGTCTACGGGCGAGTGACGGATGTGTGAGCACAGTCTTCACACCTTATGGAGCAGGGCTGTTAACTCTGTATAATTATTTATGAAGCACTGCACCACCAGGTTCAAGATGTGAGCCAGGCAAGGTATGTGTCTGAGCTTTGCCAGGGTTATAGCCGCCACAAAATTACGACCGTTATCACTGACTAACTTGCCTGGCTCAAGATGTAGACAGCGCAGCCATGTCTCAGCTTCTCGCTGCAAGTAATCGGCCAGTACCTCCGCGGTGTGTCTATTGTCACCCAAAGACATCATCTTTAAAACAGCCTGCTGACGTTTACCACTAGCTTTTCGATAGTGAGACACCTCGTGTGCAACACTGGCAGCTCCTGATGGAGTGCTCGTGCTACTGCGCTTTGTCGATGAACTTTCGCTTCTGGAGGAGGGGAGAGTCGAACACATACAGCCAACTGTTGCCTATACCATGGGCTAGGCAGCACTATCCCACCGCCGCTGTCCCCTGTGGACCATGCATCCACCACATTAACCCAGTGTACAGTGCTGGACACGTAACGGCCCTGGCCATGCCTACTGGCGCATGTATCTGTTGTGAGGTGCACCTTTCCACTCACTGATTGTTTGAGTGTATGGACAATGTGGTCTTTCACATGCAGGTGGCGGGCAGGGATGGCTTTTCTAGTAAAGAAGTGCCGACTGAGTAGGTCATAGCATGGGACAGCGTAGGCCATGAGCTCGCGGAATGCTGCACTTTAAACCAAATTGAAGGGCATCATCTCTAATGAGATCAGTTTGGCAATGTAGGCGTTCAAAGCCAGTGTACGCGGATGAGAGGATGAGTACTTTCTTGCCCTACCCAGAGTGTCTGCTAGGGTGAGCTGGACTTGAGAGCTGCATATGGGGGAACTAGCGATGGACATGGCGGACTGACAGGGAGTTGATGATGGTGGTGGTGATGGCCTACATTCAGTCTTTGGTTGCAAAAACATTGTGATTCCCTGACTGCTTTGGCCTTGCGATGGTGTGCTAACCGATGGGCTTACAGTTGAGGAAGCGATGTAGCGTTGCTGGCTACTTTCAGTCGGAGCAGGCGCATATGTGCTACCTGAGGTTTTGTAGTCCATCCACGCTTGCAAGTACATGGTGTTTAAATGTCTAACATGCAACTGGTATTCAAATTTCAGAGATTTTTCCCTCGGCTAAAGGTCCTTCCATACTTCTTACAGATAACCTTTACCTCATCAATAGGATTTTGGTCAAAAAAGTGCCACACTGCACTCTTCCTACTATAGGATAAATTTTCAGGGCTTGCACGCTGTGCTAATTTGACCGTCTGGCCAAGCTGCCCTGCAACCCTTATTGTTTTTTTAACATGTTTTTTGACTGCTACGGGCCTGCCAGATAACCACAGCTGTCATGTCGATGCCTGCTGCGGTTCCTCCTCCTCTTCTGAGCTATTGCCAGTGGCACCCTCTTCCCCCAATGGATGCCAATCCGGGTCAACAACTGGGTCATCCATCACCTCCTCTTCAATTTCATCTGCACCTTCCTCTGTGTCACAGTGTAAGGTGGTATAATATGCGGGAAGGGGCACCTGAGTTTCATCAGGGTCAGATTCTGGCTCAGTAGACTGCCAGGGCAATGTAGTGCTCTAGGTGAATGTACCAGCAGAATCATATAGCAGTGGCTGTGCATCTGTGCACTCCATGACAGATTCATCTTGGACTAGGGAGTTCAAAATTTGATTTGATAACCCAGGCTGTTGTGGTTTGGTAGCTGAGGAGAGCAGGCAAAAAGAGCAATACACTAGAGAGGTTGGAATCTACTGGATTGCAGTACCTTGACTAACCACCACAACTAAAGGCAGCCGTGGAGCGTTCCTACATTGGTCCTAGACGCCTCGTCACAGTCTGAGAGGCTAACTACACCTAAAGATAGAAAGAGTTAAGCTATTTGCCCCGGAGCAGATTCCCAAAGAACATAGGAAGCCCCCAAACATGTAATGGCGATTAGACAAGAGGAAATACAGACACAGACAGAAAATAGTATGAGCAAACGTTGGGGCCCAATCTGACTAGACAGAAAAGGATAGGAAGGATACTTACTGCAATCCAAAAAAACTCTAAAAAAAGCCAACGCTACTAATTGCAAAAACACCTGAGATCACATGACCTCTACCACCTAAATTAGTTCTCTGGTGTAACAAAACTAAGCCGCAGCCACAGAAAAAACTGGAAAAGGCAAATGAACAAACAACAATGGCTCCAGAGGAACCGAGAGGAGCCCAAGCCCCCCGGGGAGGGGAACCTGGCCAACCTCACAGAAATGCAGAGAAATATGCAAATGGCAAGCACAAAAACAAAAAACAGAAAATATCTTATCTGAGAGCAGGAGAAGAGGCAAGACTCAGCAAGCTTCAAAGTGAACCAGGAAACAACGTTGAGACAAGAACAATTGATCACTGGCAACCATGATGGGGGGAAACCTCCCTTATATCCAGCCAGTCTGTGATTCCTGATTGCCAATCCTCACTGAATGGTTCAGTACTGTTTGTAACCACCAGAGGGAGCTTCTGCTCAGAATTCATTTCTAAAACGTTCATAACAGTACCCCCCCCTTGAGGAGGGGTCACCGAACCCTCATTTGTGCAACCAGGTCGGTCAGGATGAGCTCTGTGATACTCACGGATCAGTCTCCTAGCATGGATGTCCGAAGCAAACACCCAAGAATTGTCCTTCTGACCATAACCTCTCCACTTAACCAAATACTGGAGTTTCCGTCTGGAAAAACGAGAATCCAATATTTTCTCAACCACATACTCCAGATTGCCCTCAACCAAAACAGGGTCAGGGGGCGCAGCCATAGGAACCACTGGCTCGACAAACCTCTTCAATAAGGACTTGTGGAACACGTTATGGATCTTAAATGTCCCTGGAAGGAGTAAAATAAAGGAAACAGTATTAAGAATCTCCATGATCTTATAAGGTCCAATGAACCTATGCTTAAACTTAGGAGATGCAACTCTCATAGCGATATTTCTTGAGGACAACCAGACCAAGTCCCCCACTTTAAACCGAGGACCATCAGTCCTATGCCGGTTGGCAAACCGCTGGGCCCTCTCCTGAGAGAGGGACAACCTCTCCACTACCTGGTCCCAAATCTGCTGCATACGCTCCACAACACCCGGACAGACAGAAGCCTCCGTCTGTCCCGAAGAAAATCGAGGGTGAAACCCAAAATTGCAGAAAAATGGAGACATCATAATGGCAGAGCTTGCAATATTATTAAGAGCAAACTCAGCCAAAGGCAAAAAAGAGACCCAGTCATCTTGATCAGCAGACACAAAGCATCTCAGATAAGTCTCCAATGTCTGGTTTGTTCTCTCAGTTTGTCCATTGGTCTCAGGATGAAAAGCAGAGGAGAAAGACAATTGAACACAAAGTTTAGAACAAAAAGTCCTCCAAAATCTGGAAACAAACTGGACTCCTCTGTCAGGCACAATGTTCTCAGGAATGCCGTGTAACAGAACCACGTGCTGAAGGAACAAAGGCACCAATTCGGAGGAGGAAGGCAACTTAGGTAATGGCACAAGATGTGTCATCTTGGAAAACCTATCACAAATCACCCAGATAACGGTCATTCTCTGAGAAACAGGGAGGTCGGAAATAAAATCCATAGAGATATGGGTCCATGGTCTCTTGGGCACAGGCAATGGCATCAACAGATCACTAGAGCGAGAGCAAGGCTTGGAGCAAGAGCAAGTCCCACAGGACTGCACAAACTCCCTGACGTCACGAGACAAAGTAGGCCACCAAATGGACGGACTCACCAAGTCTCTGGTACCAAAGATTCCGGGATGACTGACCAACGCGGAACAATGAATCTCAGACATCACACTCTTCTTCCACTGGTCTGGGACAAACAATTTCCCAACAGGGCAGCGCTCGGGTTTATCCTCCTGACAACCCTCTAAAGCCAGTCTCGAATTGGGCGAGATGGCGGAAAGAACTACACCCTCTTTCAAAATAACAGCAGGATCAGATAACTCAGGAGAGTCCACAAGGAAACTCCTCGAGAGGGCATCCGCCTTAATATTCTTAGTGCCAGGAAGAAAGGAAACCGCAAAATTAAAACGTGTGAAAAACAAGGCCCTCCTGACCTGTTTAGGATTAAGTCGCTTGGCTGATTCCAGATAAACCAGATTCTTATGGTCCGTGAGGACCACCACCTGATGTTTGGCTCCCTCCAGCCAATGTCTCCACTCGTCAAAAGCCCACTTCATGGCCAATAACTCCCGATTACCCACGTCATAATTACGTTCAGTTGGAGAAAATTTTCGAGAGAAAAAAGGCACAAGGGTTACTTTTAGAGGTCTCAGGATCTCTTTGAGACAAAACGGCACCTGCCCCAATTTCAGAGGCATCAACCTCCACCTGAAATGGCAGAGAAACATCAGGCTGCCGTAGAACAGGAGCAGAAGTGAATCTCCGCTTAAGCTCCTGAAACGAAGAGACTGCCTCAGGAGGCCAATTCACCACATCAGAACCCTTTTTGGTCAAATCAGTCAATGGTTTAACAATAACAGAGAAATTACCAATAAATTTACGATAAAAATTGGCAAAACCCAAGAATTTCTGAAGAGCCTTTAATGAAGTAGGTTGGACCCAATCACAGATGGCCTGAACCTTGACCGCGTCCACTTCAATAACAGATGGAGACAAAATGAATCCCAGAAATGAGATCCTCTGTACGCCAAAAAGACACTTCGATCCCTTCACATACAGAGCATTCTCTCTCAAAATCTGGAACACAGTCCAAACATGTTTCACATGAGACTCCCAGTCATTGGAAAAAATCAAGATATCATCCAAATAAACAATCAGAAATTTATCCACAAAATCCCTGAAAATGTCATTCATGAAGGACTGGAAGACGGAAGGAGCATTAGTGAGCCCAAAGGGCATCACTAGGTACTCAAAATGCGCCTCTGGGGTATTAAACGCCGTCTTCCATTCATCCCTGTGCTTAATGCGAATAAGGTTATACGCCCCCCTGAGGTCAAGCTTGGTAAACCAAGTAGCACTTTTCACCCTGGAAAACAGGTCAGAAATCAAGGGTAACGGATATTGATATTTCACAGTGATATTGTTCAAGAGACGATAATCAATACACGGCCTTAATGAACCATCCTTTTTGGCCACAAAGAAAAAACCAGCACCCAAGGGTGAAGAGGATGGTCTGATATGACCCTTCTCCAATGACTCCTTGATATAAGACCGCATAGCGTCATGTTCAGGTACAGACAAGTTAAAAAGGTGACCTTTAGGAAAATTTACTACCAGGCACTAATTCAATAACGCAGTCATAGCTCCTATGGGGGGGTAAGGATGCAGATTTACTTTCGCTAAACACATCAGAAACATCAGTCAAAAAGGCAGGCACATCTTGAGCCTTGGGTGAGGCAGAAAAAACAGGAGTGTTGGCATTAACACATTGGCAGCTCCAACTGGTTTCAGACACAGATTTCCAATCCAAAACAGGATTATGAGACTGCAACCAAGGCAAACCTAGTACAATATTGTCATGCAGATTATACAGCACCAAAAATTTGCATCCTCCTGATGATCAGGTTCAATCCTCATTAACACGTGAGTAGAGAACTGGGGTTTATTCTCAGCCAAAGGGGTAGAATGAATCCCCAGTAGGGGAATAGACTTCCGTAGGGGTATCAAGGGAAACCCACAACGTTTAGGAAAATCAAAATCCATCAGGTTAATAGCTGCTACCGAATCAACAAAAGCCTTAGCAGAAAATGTGGACAGGGAGCAAATCAGGGTAACAGTCAACAGAAATTTAGTCTGAACACTACCAAAGACAACTGAGCATGCAAAACGTCTTCCCCGCTTAGGGCAGACTGAAATAGCATGAGAGGCATCACCACAGTAGAAACTTAACCCATTGCGTTTTCGAAACTCATGATGCTGTGCCCCAGAAGCCACTCTATCACACTGCATGGGTTCAGAAGCTGGTTCACAAAGCAACACCATTCCACGCATACCTCTACGCTCACGCAAACGTCTGTCAATTTGAATTGCCAATGACATAGAATCATTGAGACCAGAGGGAGCAGGGAAACCCACCATAACATCTTTTACATTCTCTGACAGACCCTTCCGAAAAAGGGCTGCCAAAGCATCATCATTCCATTTGGTCAGAACTGCCCACTTTCGGAATTTCTGACAGTACAACTCAGCGTCCTCAAGCCCCTGATTTAATGCCAACAAGGTTTTTTCAGCTTGATCAGTGACATTAAGTTCATCGTACAATAACCCCAGAGCCAGAAAAAAATGCATCAACATTACTCAAAACAGGGTCCCCAGGTGTCAGGGAAAAAGCCCAATCCTGAGGATCGCCGCGCAGGAGAGAGATGACAATTTGAACCTGCTGTGCTGCGTTCCCTGAGGACTTAGGTTTTAAGGCAAAAAACAACTTACAGTTATTTTTGAAATTCAGAAATTTAGCTCGATCCCCCAAAAACAAATCTGGCATGGGGATCCTAGGTTCCACAACCAGCAACCCTTCAAGATAGGTAGCAATTAGAGTTGAGCGATACTTTCCGATATCAATAAGTATCGGATCGGAATGGGTATCGCCGATACCCAAAAAGTATCGGCGATACCCGATACCGATACCGGAAATCCAATGTAAGTCTATGGGAACAAAATATCGGAATTAAAAAAAAAACATTCTTGCCTTGTTGGTTAATTGTACATGAAGTAAAACAACAAAGAGTAATGTAGAATGTATTGGGGGAGGTTGAGGAGACATTAAAGCCATAGATGTTTAACCCAATCAAATGGAATAGCATTAATATTTTTTTTTTTAAAAGATGTTCGGATTGACGAAGAAATTGACAATGTTGTTAACCTTTTTTATTTTGGCAAATATGTATGTTTCACAACTTCCATGCTCTTCACCTTTTTAACTTTTGCCACACTTTCTCCTTCATAATCTTCAGCAGCATCATATTTTTCATAAAATTATTCTTCATCTTCACCTTCTTTATCTTCTTCTTAAACTTCTTGCTATTCATCTTTTTGTTAACATTACTCATATTGTTCTTATTCAACTATTATTCTTCTTCATATTCTACTTCTTCATCTTCTTCCTCTTCATCTTCTTCATCATATTCTTATTTGTGACAGAGATTCCTGTACTTGTAATCTGTAAAAGTATGAATTTTTCATCCTTCCGTTCTTGCTGTCACAAAAGATTTAAATTACAACAGTATTTGTCCGTGTTCAGTTTAGCCTGCAGCAGCAGGCATTTTCCAGGGGCACCACGAGGAGGAATGGACTCACCCCCATACACTGCTTAGTCTTCTTCTGCTTATAATTTAGAGCATATATTTTGCTCTTCATTTTGGTCTTATACTTCATGTTCTTCTGCTTTTTGATCTTCTGCTTATTGTTCTTCTGTCTCTTTTTCTGTATCTTGTAGTTTGTCTTAACGTTCTTTGTCCTGTTGGTGATCTTCTTCTGGGTAATCTTTTATTTCTTCTTTGTGATGGTGTTCAGGCTGGTTGGCTTGATGCTCGTCGTCCTTGTGGTCGTCATCTTCTTCGGGGTGGTCATCAGGGTCGTCGTCTTCATTGTTTGAGATCCAGAGTGATTACCCAAAAAAACATTTCAAAAATCTTCAATTTGTAAATGTAGCTGAAGGTACAAGAAGGCTGACTAACTTCCGAGAACCAGCTGACTTACTGGAACCCGGACGGGTATCAGATGGTACAAGAGACAATGGAAGTAACGAGGACCAGCTGACTGTGCTGGAACCCGGAGGGGCAGCAGAAGGAAAAGAGCCAATGGCACAACCGAGGACCAGCTGACGTTACTGGGACACGGTTACTAAGCAGGAGGTACCTGTGCTCCAAAGCACTACCAAGGACCAGCAGACGTTGCTGGAACTCGGATACCGAGATGGAGGCACCTAGGCCAAAGGCACTGCGGAGAACCAGTTGACGGTACTGGAACCCGGACGGGTAGCAGAAGGTACAAGAGCCAATGCAAGTACGAGGACCAGCTGACTGTGCTGGAACCCGGAGGGGAAGCAGAAGGAAAAGAGCCAATGGCACAACCGAGGACCAGCTGACGTTACTGGGACACGGTTACTAAGCAGGAGGTACCTGTGCTCCAAAGCACTACCAAGGACCAGCAGACGTTGCTGGAACTCGGATACCGAGATGGAGGCACCTAGGCCAAAGGCACTGCGGAGAACCAGTTGACGGTACTGGAACCCGGACGGGTAGCAGAAGGTACAAGAGCCAATGCAAGTAACGAGGACCAGCTGACTGTGCTGGAACCCGGAGGGGCAGCAGAAGGAAAAGAGCCAATGGCACAACCGAGGACCAGCTGACGTTACTGGGACACGGTTACTAAGCAGGAGGTACCTGTGCTCCAAAGCACTACCAAGGACCAGCAGACATTGCTGGAACTCGGATACCGACATGGAGGCACCTAGGCCAAAGGCACTGCGGAGAACCAGCTGACGGTACTGGAACCCGGACGGGTACCATAAGGCACCCATGAAAATGTAAGTTGACAGGCCGCAAGCCGTCCGCAGTTACCGAATCACACAGTCCTACAGTGGGTCCTTGTCCTATTGTCACAACTGAAACAGCCTTTATTTACATATCCCACAGCACACATAGGAATCACCTAAACTGCAGGCACCATAGAGTTGGCTAACCCGAATGCAACACGACAGGACAACTTATTGGAGGCTAATTGATGTTGACACTGCCAGGAAACAGCTGTCGTGCTGTAACCAGGCTGGGCAGGAGTCAGTACCTGTGCCAAGTACTTCCGAGCAACAACTGGCGTTGTTGGAGCCCAGGGATGAGAAGAGAACAGGGTGGAGGCAGCAGGACTTTTTGCCGTACACACAGCAGGGGAACAGCTGACATTACTGAACCCCAGTAACACAGGAGCAAGTGTTGACTGTGCTAACAGCACTTCCGAGCAACAACTGGCGGTGTTGGAGCCCAGGGATGAGAAGAGAACAGGGTGGAGGCAGCAGCACTGTTTGCCATACACACAGCAGGGGAACAGCTGACATTACTGAACCCCAGTAACACAGGAGCAAGTGTTGACTGTGCTAACAGCACTTCCGAGCAACAACTGGCAGTGTTGGAGCCCAGGGATGAGAAGAGAACAGGGTGGAGGCAGCAGAGTGTTTGCCGTACACACAGCAGGGGAACAGCTGACATTACTGAACCCCAGTAACACAGGAGCAAGTGTTGACTGTGCTAACAGCACTTCCGAGCAACAACTGGCGGTGTTGGAGCCCAGGGATGAGAAGAGCCCAGGGATGAGAAGAGAACAGGGTGGAGGCAGCAGGACTTTTTGCCGTACACACAGCAGGGGAACAGCTGACATTACTGAACCCCAGTAACACAGGAGCAAGTGTTGACTGTGCTAACAGCACTTCCGAGCAACAACTGGCGGTGTTGGAGCCCAGGGATGAGAAGAGAACAGGGTGGAGGCAGCAGCACTGTTTGCCGTACACACAGCAGGGAACAGCTGACATTACTGAACCCCAGTAACACAGGAGCAAGTGTTGACTGTGCTAACAGCACTTCCGAGCAACAACTGGCGGTGTTGGAGCCCAGGGATGAGAAGAGAACAGAGTGGAGGCAGCAGGAGTGTTTGCCGTACACACAGCAGGGGAACAGCTGACATTACTGAACCCCAGTAACACAGGAGCAAGTGTTGACTGTGCTAACAGCACTTCCGAGCAACAACTGGCGGTGTTGGAGCCCAGGGATGAGAAGAGAACAGGGTGGAGGCAGCAGGACTGTTTGCCATACACACAGCAGGGGAACAGCTGACATTACTGAACCCCAGTAACACAGGGGCAAGTGTTGACTGTGCTAACAGCACTTCCGAGCAACAACTGGCGGTGTTGGAGCCCAGGGTCAAGGAGGATGTTTAAATACTAGATCAAGTATTTTCCTTGTTACGTGTCAATTAAAAATGTCTATACTCCAAACAAGAGAAAGATAACCTTTACTACCATAAGATGATGATTTCAGTTTAAAAAAATCTAGACAAATAAAGAATTGACAAACATAAACGCATACATTAACATGTTGAACAGCAATGCAAACCACAAAATAAATTGGTTAAGGAATCTGCTATACGGTTGTAAATAAAAGCATACAAGTACATATCAGAATACATTAATGATGGATAAGTAACAGTATGTACACCATTTTTATTGTATAGACAATGAATGTCTGACTTCAAAACATCATCAGCATTACAAGTTATCTGTGACATTCATAAAATGTTACATTTGCTGAATAATGTCACTAAACAGTTTATAAAAATTATACAATTTCCATCATGTAATACTCATAATATGTGCCAATAATCATTTTTATTAACAAACATAACCTTTAAAAAGTGCATAGTGCATAGTGAAAATTGCTATTTATGCCTGACTGTCGACTTGCAAGCATGATAACGGATAGATAAGTTATATATAGATGAGACTGCATAGCCACAGATGGTGAATGGCGATGTAATACTGTACCTCAATAAAGTGTGCGTCACTACTACATACATTTTTTTATATAGCTTTATAAACAGGGTACGTGCATGTATGCTTGCGCCTTTGTTTGGACGCACAGACTGCCTTCCTGCTGTGACGCGTTGGGTAGTGAACAGTTGTGTGCAGTGTTCACTGTAGTCTGAGGTTTTCATTTTTGGAGTGCAGATCACGCTCCAGTTAGTTCTTCAACCACTGCTGGTTGTAGTCTGCTGAGCGTGTGTCACTGCCTCATCCTTGACATTTTTCTCTAATTGTTGCTGCTCCATTCTATTTCAAATAACTCAAATCTATTAGTGTGACGCGCTTACATCCGTATCCAATACATTGATTGCAAACACTATAGAAGTACACAAAGGGGCCTTTCACACCTAGTGAACAGTTGTGTGCAGTGTTCACTGCAGTCTCTGCGGAATAACCACACTTAGGCCTTATAACTTTTCTGACTTTCTTTATCAATCTACCAAGATGAAGAAGGCAGGGAGTAAGGCACGTGTTCGTGCCCGTGGAGTTTCAGCAGGGAAAGGACGTGGGGATTCTGTGGCTGATGCCGCCCCCAGTGACACAGCATCCACCAGTTTTCCCCGTGAGCGTTCCTTTATGCGCACTTTTGTAGGAGCTCGGCGTACCCCCCGTGCTGCGTGAAGAACAAATTGAAGCCGTTGTTGGTTGGATGGCAGTCAATGCATCGACTTCAATTGCTTCCACCTCCTCTCAGGAATACAGCACTGTTGAGCAACCATCTGTCTCTTCACCGCCTGCCAAATTGCCCAGGCAGTCAGAGAGTTCTGTACAGGAGCCAGCTGAGTCTCTGCTTCTGTACTCAGAATCTGTTGGCTTGCAAACAGGGGCCCAGCCAAGCAGCATTCTGGAATGTGAAGAAGAGGGAGTATGCAGTGATGCGCAACAGCTGTGTCTCTCTGAATCTGAAGAGGCGGGTGAGCCAGTGCCGATGGTCAGCACACCGCAGAACGCATCTGATGATGATGAGACTCAGGTGCCAGTTTCTGTTGAGCATGGTGCTGGCCAGACCACCCAACAGTAGCAGGTGTTGGAAGAGGGTAGTGGAGATGATGAGGTCCAAGACCCAACATGGCGTGAGGAACTGGAAGGTGGTGGGAGCAGCTCTGAGGAAGAGATTGCCCCAATGGTACAAACAGGAGGGAGAGTTAGGCTGCAGACTCGGTTGCCTGTAGCCTCCAGTTTGGCACCTGTTCGGAGCAGTTCTCTTCCAAAAGTTAAAACGGGCGCTCCCAGGACTTGCACTGCGTGGTCCTTTTTTGACACACTTGCAGATGATATTTGCTATGTCAAATGCAAGCTGTGTAATCAAAAAGTAAAAAGAGGTAAAAGTGTCAGTAACCTCAATACAACTAATATGTGGAAACATGTGCGGACAAAGCACGTAGTTGAGTTACAAAGACACACTGGAGATGTAGGCCAACCTACAGCAGCACCTACATCTTCAGGTCGTGTTGGAGCCTCTTCCTCCAGCTCACACACAGCTGGTTCGGCTTCCTCACAGGATTGCCATGGAGTAATAATAATAATGATCTTTATTTATATAGCGCCAACATATTCCGCAGCGCTTTACAGTTTAACAGTTTCAGAACACAAGTCATAAGTAACAACGTTAACAATACAATAATTAAAGCAATATAAGCCGCCCCTGCTCGTGAGAGCTTACAATCTACAATGAGGTGGGGGAGATACAAAGTACAGGTGTTTATATACAATGGTGTATTTACAATGATGGTCCAGCCATTTTGAGGGAGTGAGGGATGGATGGAGATAGTGAATGGGCTACACACAAACACTTACACATAGAATGACTTTGATTAGTGAATGTGATAGGCCGCTCTGAACAAATGTGTTTTGAGGGAGCGCCTGAAACCATGCAAATTGTGGATAGTCCTAATTTCTTGGGGTACAGCATTCCAAAGGATTGGCGCAGCGCGGGAGAAGTCTTGGAGTCGGGAGTGGGAGGTACGGATTAGTGCAGAGGTTAGTCGAAGGTCGTTTGCAGAGCGCAGCAGTCGGTTAGGCCGATAGATAGAAATGAGGGAGGAGATGTAGGGGGGTGCTGCACTGTGGAGAGCTTTGTGGGTGAGAACCAGTACTTTGAATTGGATCCTATAATGAATGGGCAGCCAGTGTAAGGACTGGCGAAGAGCGGACGCGTCCGAGTACCGATTAGCCAGATGGATTACCCTGGCTGCTGCATTAAGGATGGACTGGAGAGGGGATAGTCGAGTAATGGGGAGGCCAAGTAATAGAGCGTTGCAGTAGTCCAGGCGGGAGTGGATCAATGCTACAGTGAGGGTTTTTGTTGTTTCCATGGAGAGAAAAGGGCGGATTCTAGAGATGTTCTTTAGGTATAGGCGGCAAGAGCGGGCAAGAGATTGTATATGGGAGGTGAAGAAGAGATTGGTGTCAAACATAACCCCCAGACAGCGAGCCTGCTTCCGGGGTGTTATTATGGTGCCACCCACGGAGTAGGATATGTCAAATTTAGGGAGGTTAGTAGACGGTGGGAGCAGAAGAAGTTCAGTTTTGGAGAGGTTACGTTTCAGAAAGAGAGCGGACATGATGTTGGAGACTGCGGACAGACAGTCGATGGCGTTCTGTAGTACAGCGGGGGTAAGGTCGGGGGATGACGTGTATAGTTGTGTGTCATCAGCATAAAGATGGTACTGAAAGCCAAATCTGCTGATGGTCTGTCCAATTGGGGCCGTGTAGAGAGAGAAGAGAAGGGGGCCAAGGACTGAGCCCTGGGGTACACCGACAGTGAGAGGAAGAGGAGATGATGTGGAGCCAGAGAACGAAACACTGAAGGAGCGGTCAGAAAGATAGGAGGAGAACCAGGAGAGAACAGTGTCCTTAATACCTAGTGAGTGGAGCCTAGACAGTAGGAGACGGTGGTCAACCGTGTCGAAAGCTGCAGAAAGGTCGAGAAGAATGAGCAGAGAGTGGTCACCGTTACGTTTTGCTGTAAGAAGGTCATTGGTCACTTTGATGAGTGCAGTTTCAGTCGAATGTAGGGGGCAGAAGCCGGACTGTGAAGGGTCTAGAAAGGAGTAAGTGGAGAGGTAACAGGTGAGGCGGGAGTAGACTAGGCGCTCCAAGAGTTTAGAGATGAAGGGGAGATTGGAGACCGGTCTGTAGTTGTTTGTGCAGGAAGGGTCGAGAGCGGGTTTCTTTAGTAGTGGAGTAATGATGGAGTGTTTGAAGGAGGATGGGAAAATCCCAGAGGAGAGTGAGAGATTAAAGATTTTAGTTAGGTGAGTTGTGATAACTGGAGAGAGAGACTGGAGGAGATGTGAGGGAATGGGGTCGGTAGTGCATGTAGTCGGACGAGAGGAAGAGAGGAGTCTGGAGACTTCTTCTTCTGTGATGGGATCAAATGTGGAAAGTGAGCCAGGGGAACAGCAGGGTGGGATGGGAGTCACAGCCCTTGGTGGTTGAGAGCAGATTTCCTGACGGATAGTATCTATTTTTTCTATAAAATGGGAGGCCAAGTCGTCAGCACAAATGTCTGCGATAGGGGCTTGTGCTTTTGGCCTGAGGAGGGAGTGAAAAGTGTCAAAAAGTTTCTTGGGGTTGTTGGCTAGTGAGGAGATCAGGGTGGTGAAGTAGGTCTGTTTGGCGAGGTGAAGGGCAGCATTATAAGTTCTTAACATGAATTTAAAGTGGATGAAGTCTTCTGGTGTGCGGTTTTTCTCCAAAGGCGTTCAGCACTCCTAGAGCATCGCTGAAGAAGTTGAGTTTGTAATGTGAGCCAGGGCTGTTTTACTGTGTGTTTGGAAGTTCTGAGGGTGAGCGGTGCTACTTGGTCAAGGGTGCTTCTAAGAGTGTCATTGTAGTGATGAACAGCCAGATTAGGACAAGAAAAAGAGGAGAGTGGGGACAGAGATGAGTGAAGGGAGTCTGAAAGTGTCTGAGGGTTAATGGCTTGTAGATTTCTGAATGTGTGGTAGGTAGGAGTGCGCTGTGGTGGTCGAGGATTTGTGAGCGTGAAGGAGAGAATGTTGTGGTCAGACAGTGGAAGCGGTGAGTTATTTAGGTGGGAGATTGAACAGAGGCGGAAAAAGACCAGGTCAAGGGTGTTACCATCCTTGTGTGTCTCAGAGGTTGAAAGCTGTGAGAGGCCTAGAGAAGAACCTCAGTCACTGTTGTCCAGAGACAAAGTGTTATTCCACCCACAGCTGCAAGTTCCCTGTCATCCTCACACTCCCAGGCCACAAAACAGCCATCGGTAGCACAGGCATGGGATAAAAGACGGCCATACTCGGCAAACCATCCACGAGCACAGGCTCTGAATGCTGGCATTGCAAAACTCCTGTCCCTTGAAATGCTGTCATTCAGGCTGGTGGAGACTGACAGTTTCCGTAACTTAATATCATTGGCAGTCCCACAATACAATGTGCCAAGCCGATTTCATTTCAGCAGGTAAGCCGTCCCTGGTCTGCAAAAGCATGTTGAGGGAAAAATTAAACATGCGCTACTAAACGCCGTCAGTAGCAAGGTCCACCTGACCACCGATGCGTGGACCAGTACCCATGGCCATGGACGATACCTTTCCCTCACTGCCCATTGGGTCAATGTTGTGGAGCCGGGTACTGATCTTGCGAGTGGCGCTGTACGTGTTCTGCCAACTCCAAGGATTGCAGGAATCAAGTCTGTACACATTGACTCCTCCTCCTACTCCAGTTCCTCAGAATCATCGCTGCAGGAGCCGTCACGGTCTACCTCCACACCTGGACCTGCTGAATGCTTACCTGTTGCGACCGATATGAGCACAGCCGTGGCACAAACGTCAAGCAGGGGCCCGTCCTGACATTAATTTCCATGGGGAATCGAACCCACACAGCGCAGGAGCTCTGGAATGCATCAGCAGGAGAGCGCAGTGGGTTTTGCCAGCGAATCCCAGCAGCTTGGTAGTGTGTGACAATGCCGAAATCTGTGGCAGCTCTGGGCCTTGGCAACCTCACTCACGTACCATGTCTGGCACATGTGCTCAACTTGGTCGTGCGGAGTTTTGGAGGGACTATCCGATCTTGATGCACTGCTGCACAAGGTCCGCCTATATGCGCTCACCTTGCACGTTCCACCATGGCCAGATCGCGCATTGCAGTCTGCAACGCAGATTTCGCCTTCCTGAACATCGCATCATTGTGACGTACCCACCAGGTGGAATTCCACGTTACATATGTTGGAGCGGTGTTGAGCAGCAGTCAGCAGTAATGGAGTATCAGCTGCACTCAGGCGCAATCAACTCGCAATTGCGCCGTTCACACTCACCACTACTGAGTGGGCCTCTATGAAGGACATCTGCCACGTTTTCGTGCATTTGATGAGTCAACGCGTATGGTGAGTGCAGATGATGCACTAGTCAGCCTGATTGTCCCCCTTATCTGCCTGCTTCAAAAAACACTGCAAGCAATAAGGGATGAGGTTTTGGAAGAGGTGGAGGATGAGGAGTCACAAATTCCATCACCTTCTGGACAGTCAGCGCAACGTGGTTCCTCACAAAGGGCTGGAGGACTTTCAAAGTACCATGCTGTATCAACAATTGAACCTCCAGAGTCGCTGTCTATATTTTCATAACCATTGCAAACTTTTAATATATTTACAAAGCACATAATGTACAGTTTTTGTCTATCCTTTTGTAATGCTATTGTGTTTCCATAAACTGATGTTACAGAATTATGATAAAATGTTTTAAAATTTTATGAGTTTTAAATTTTGTAAATTTTTATGTATTTGAAGGACTTTGTGAGGAGGATGAGGAGGAGTCAATGGAGGAGGAAGACATCGCTCCAGAGGGAGGTACACAACGCTCTAGTCAGTATATAGAGCGAGGGTGGGGTGATGCAGAGCAGGCAGAGATGACGCCTCTTGCAGGGGACAGCGTTTGTTGGCCAGTTGGGAGTCTGCAGCACATGGTTGATTTCATGCTGCAGTGCCTGAGAAACGACCGCCGCATCGCCCACATTCTCACCACGTCTGATTATTGGGTGTACACCCTCCTAGACCCTCGCTACCGGGACAACTTACAAAGCCTCATCACACCGTTGAACCGGGAGCGTAAAATGCGGGAGTACCAAGACACACTGGTGCAATCCATAATGTTCTCCATTCCAGCCGAGAGCACTGCTGCTGCTACTGCTTTACAAAGCAGCTCTGTGCGTCGAGGCAGTGGAGACAGCTCTGCAACAAGAGGGAGCACAAGCAGCGCCTCTGCACAGGGCAAGACCAGTATGTTCCAAATGTGGCGAAGTTTTGTGCAGCGCCACCAATGTCTACACCATCCGAGAAGGCTCCAGTCAGCAGGAGGCAACGTTTCCGTAAGATGGTGACAGACTACATGTCTTGCCCTCTCAGTGTACTCCCAGATGGCTCTTCCCCATTCAAGTTTTGGGTCTCTAAGCTGGATACATGGCCAGAGCTTAGCCAGTATGCATTGGAGGTGCTGGCTTGCCCTGCTGCCAGTGTATTATCGGAGCGCGTCTTTACTGCTGCAGGTGGTGTACTAACAGACCGTTGCATGCGACTATCCTCTGATAATGTAGAACGGCTTACTTTTCTGAAAATGAACAAGGCATGGATCTCGCCTGAATTTGCCTGTCCGGTTTCCGATTAAATAACTGGTTGGCAACGTTATCCATGTCTCCTGTTATGTTCATCTTTCTACCACCTGAACTCTACTCCCTGGGCTACAACACTGCCAGTTGCTGCTCAGAAGTGTCGTGTCCACAGACCAATACACAAGCTATAGTGTTAGTGGGGTTCAGTAATGCCTGCTGTTCCCCTGCTGTGTGTCTGGCAAAAATTAATGCTGCTAACTACAAATTAAAGTTCAAACATCTCATACTAGGCCTCTGCCTACACCCTCCTTGACCCTGGGCTTCAACACCGCCAGTTGCTGCTCAGAAGTGTTGGATGCACAGATCAAAACAATCGCTGATGTGTTTGTGGGGATCAGTAACGCCTGCTGTTCCCCTGCTGTGTGTCCGGCAAAAATTACTGCTACCTAGCTACACATGTTGAAAAAAACATGACATGTTAAAGTGCCTAGTGCTACACATAGATATCAGGCTACACCCTTATTTCTAAGCTGTAAACAAGTGAAACGTCAGCTTTAAAACCATAAAATGATTAGTCTTTGTCACAAATCTGTAACAAAATAATTGTGACATATTATTGCAGATATCCACATGTCTAACACAAATGCTAACACAAAAGCATACTTATGCTATAGGGTACTGATGGTGAACCTTGTCACTCCATAACTTTGACAAATCCAACTCACATCATGCCTCAAATGCTGCAATGTTGGAAGTGCATAATGTGGATTGAACTTTGACAACAGCTGCAGTGCGAAGGTTATCCTTCAGTGTTCTTGGCTTTTAACCCCTTCATGACATTGCCATTTTTTGAAATTCTGACCAGTGTCCCTTTATGAGGTAATAACTCAGGAACGCTTCAACGTATCCTAGCGATTCTGAGACATTTTTTGTGACATATTGGGCTTCATGTTAGTGGTAAATTTAGGTCGATAATTTTTGCATTTATTTGTGAAAAAAATGGAAATTTGGCGAAAATTTTGAAAATTTAGCAATTTACAAATTTTGAATTTTTATTCTGTTAAACCAGAGAGTTATGTGACACAAAATAGTTAATAAATAACATTTCCCACTTGTGTTCTTTGCATCAGCACAATTTTGGAAGCAAAAATTAATTTTTTTTAGGAAGTTATAAGGGTTAAAAGTTGACCAGCGATTTCTCATTTTAACAGCAAAATTTACAAAACCATTTTTTTAGGGACCACCTCACATTTGAAGACACTTTTGAGGGGTCTATATGGTAGCAAATACCCCAAAGTGACACCATTATAAAAACTGCACCCCTCAAGCTACTCAAAACTACATTCAAGAAGATTATTAACCCTTCAGGTGCTTCACAGGAACTAAAGCAACGTGGAAGGAAAAAATGGACATTTTAATTTATCCAACAAAAATTTTATTTTAGCATCAATTTTTTCATTTTTGCATGGGCAACAGGATAAAATGGATCCTAAAATTTGTTAGGCAATTTATCCTGAGTACACAGATACCTCATATGTTGTCATAAACCACTGTTTGGGCGCACGGCAGGGCTCAGAAGGGAAGGAGCGCCATTTGACTTTTTGAATGGAAAATTAGCTCCTATCATTAGCGGACACCATGACGCGTTTGAAGAGCCCCTGTGTGCCTAAACAATGAAAAAACCCCACATGTGACACCATTTTGGAAACTATACCTCTTATGGAACTTATCTAGATGTGTTGTGAGCACTCTGAACCCATAAGTGCTTCACAGAAGTTTATAACGCAGAGCAGTGAAAATAAAAAAATCATTTTTTTCCTCAACAATGATTTTTTAGCCCGCTATTTTTTATTTTCACAAGGGTAACAGGAGAAATTGGACCACAAAAGTTGTTGTGCAATTTGTCCTGAGTACACCAATACCCCATATGTGGGGGGAACCACTGTTTTGGCGCATGGGAGAGCTCAGAAGGGAAGGAACGCCATTTTGGAATGCAGACTTGATGGAATGTTATGCGGGCATCATGTTGCGTTTGCAGAGCCCCTGATGTGCCTAAACAGTAGAAACCCCCCACAAGTGACCCCATTTTGGAAACTAGATCCCCCAAGGAACTCCTTTAGATGTGTGGTGAGCACTTTGAATTCCAAGTTCTTCACAGAAGTTTATAACGCAGAGCCGTGAAAATAAAAAATCATTTTTTTCCACAAAAATCATTTTTTTAGTCCCCAATTTTTTTTTCCCAAGAGTAACAGGAGAAATTAAAAGTTGTTGTGCAATTTTTACTGAGTACGCTGATACCCCATATGTGGGGGTAAAACACTGTTTGGGCACACGTCGGGGCTCGGAATAAAGGGAGCACTGTTTCACTTTTAACAGCCAATCAGAGCGATCATAGCCACGTAGGGGTTAAGCCAACCCCCATGTGGTGAAGCAAAAGGGTCTTGTGCCTGCGTGTTGGGTAACCTTTCAGTGACACCGGTCACCCGACCCGCAGGAACGCGATCCTTTCATGACACATACGCTGTGTCACAGGTCATGAAGGGGTTAAATAAAAGCATACAAGTAAATATGAGGCAGTGACACACGCTCAGCAGACTACAACCAGCAGTGGTTGAAGAACTAACTGGAGACTACAGTGAACACTGCACACAACTGTTCACTAGGTGTGAAAGGCCCCTTTGTGTACTTCTATAGTGTTTGCAACCAATGTATTGGATACGGATGTAAGCGCGTCACACTAATAGATTTGAGTTATTTGAAATAGAATGGAGCAGCACTAATTAGAGAAAAATGTCAAGGATGAGGCAGGGACACACGCTCAGCAGACTACAACCAGCAGTGGTTGAAGAACTAACTGGAGCGTGATCTGCACTCCAAAAATGAAAACCTCAGACTACAGTGAACACTGCACACAACTGTTCACTAGGTGTGAAAGGCCCCTTTGTGTACTTCTATAGTGTTTGCAACCAATGTATTGGATACGGATGTAAGCGCGTCACACTAATAGATTTGAGTTATTTGAAATAGAATGGAGCAGCACCAATTAGAGAAAAATGTCAAGGATGAGGCAGGGACACACGCTCAGCAGACTACAACCAGCAGTGGCTGAAGAACTAACTGGAGCGTGATCTGCACTCCAAAAATGAAAACCTCAGACTACAGTGAACACTGCACACAACTGTTCACTAGGTGTGAAAGGCCCCTTTGTGTACTTCTATAGTGTTTGGAAACAATGTATTGGATACGGATGTAAGCGCGTCACACTAATAGATTTTAGTTATTTGAAATAGAATGGAGCAGCACCAATTAGAGAAAAATGTCAAGGATGAGGCAGGGACACACGCAAAGCAGACTACAACCAGCAGTGGTTGAAGAACTAACTGGAGCGTGATCTGCACTCCAAAAATGAAAACCTCAGACTACAGTGAACACTGCACACAACTGTTCACTAGGTGTAAAAGGCCCCTTTGTGTACTTCTATAGTGTTTGCAACCAATGTATTGGATACGGATGGAAGCGCATCACACTAATAGATTTGAGTTATTTGAAATAGAATGGAGCAGCACCAATTAGAGAAAAATGTCAAGGATGAGGCAGGGACACACGCTCAGCAGACTACAACCAGCAGTGGTTGAAGAACTAACTGGAGCGTGATCTGCACTCAAAAACTCAAAACCTCACAGACTACAGTGAACACTGCACACAACTGTTCACTAGCTGTGAAAGGCCCCTTTGTGTACTTCTATAGTGTTTGCAACCAATGTATTGGATATGGATGGAAGCGCATCACACTAATAGATTTGAGTTATTTGAAATAGAATGGAGCAGCACCAATTAGAGAAAAATGTCAAGGATGAGGCAGGGACACACGCTCAGCAGACTACAACCAGCAGTGGTTGAAGAACTAACTGGAGCGTGATCTGCACTCAAAAACTCAAAACCTCACAGACTACAGTGAACACTGCACACAACTGTTCACTAGCTGTGAAAGGCCCCTTTGTGTACGTCTATAGTGTTTGCAACCAATGTATTGGATACGGATGGAAGCACGTCACACTAATAGATCACTGTTAATTTCAATTGAATGGAGCAGCACCAATTCCACCAAATAAAAAAAAAAGAGTCAGTGAGTGACACGTGCAGATGACTACAAACAGCGTTGGATGCAGAGCAAACTGCAGCGTCACCTGCACTCACACACACACCTTGCACAGAGCTGTGAAAACAACACTGCAAGGAAAAAGGATGATTTACACAGCGGTTTCTCAAATAGCCTGCCTACAGAACAATTCACAAAAACGCTATCTGTAACTGTCCCTCAGAGTCAGCAGAGCAGCATTCTGTCCCTAACTGAATTCACAGCACAGTGACAGCCATGCCATTAGTTAACATGACCGCAGCATTACAGGATGTGCCCACACTTCGTAGGATTCCTCATTGGCTGACTAAAATCACAGTGCCTCTCAAAGAATTATGGGAACTTCCGATTCCGGTATACGATATAGGAAAAATATCGGAACTAAGTATCGGAATTCCGATACAGCGAATATCGGCCGATACCCGATACTTGCGGTATCGGAATGCTCAACACTAGTAGCAATACTCCGAACTTCAGTGGCAAGCTGATCCACAAGGCCAGACAACTGTGCAAACTCCATTGAGAGAAAAAAAAATCCTCCTCAGCACCCAGAGAAAAAGGGAAAAAAAATAAAACAAACAGAAAAAAAAAAAATCTCTGACAACTCTGACAACTTTTTTCTTTCCACACTATTTTTCCCTTCTGTGAGTACCATATAATTTTCAGTTTGGCCGGTGATACTGTTGTGTTTTGGTAGCTGAGGAGAGCAGGCAAAAACGGCAATACACCAGAGATGTTGGAATCTACTGGATTGCAGTACCCTGACAAGCCACCACAACTAAAGGCAGCCGTGGAGCGTTCCTACGTTGGTCCTAGACGCCTCGTCACAGCCTGAGAGGCTAACTACACCTAAAGATAGAAAGAGGAAAGCTATCTGCCCCGGAGCAGATCCCCAAAGAACATAGGAAGCCCCCAGACATGTAATGGCGGTTAGACAATAGGAAATACAGACACAGACAAAAAATAGTATGAGCAAACGCTGGGGCCCAATCTGACTAGACAGAAAAGGTTAGGAAGGATACTTACTGCAATCCAAAAAAAACCCTAAAAAAAAGCCAACGCTACTAATTGCAAAAACACCTGAGATCACACGACCTCTACCACCTAAATTAGTTCTCTGGTGTAACAAAACTAAGCCGCAGCCACAGAAAAAACTGGAAAAGGCAAATGAACAAACAACAATGGCTCCAGAGGAACCGAGAGGAGCCCAAGCCCCCGGGGAGGGGAACCTCTCACAGAAATGCAGAGAAATATGCAAATGGCAAGCACAAAAACAAAAAACAGAAAATATCTTATCTGAGAGCAGGAGAAGAGGCAAGACTCAGCAAGCTTCAAAGTGAACCAGGAAACAACGTTGAGACAAGGACAATTGATCACCGGCAACCATGATGGGGGGAAACCTCCCTTATATTCAGCCAGTCTGTGATTCCTGATTGCCAATCCTCATTGAATGGTTCAGTACTGTTTGTAAACACCAGAGGGAGCTTCTGCTCAGAATTCATTTCTAAAACATTCATAACACCAGGCATGGTATGTGAAAAGAGCTCCATGGAGTAATCTGAAGTGTGGCCTACCACATCCTTAACTTTTGGTGAGGGTGAAAGACACAAGGAAAGGTGTTGTTCCTGACCAGGAGCCTGCACTGACGACTCAGTGCTTGCATTTTTTGAAACTTCAGAAGAGGAGGCGATACAGCTGGAGGCTGTTTCGGCAATGTAAGCCAAAACCTGTTCCTGATGCTCCGGCTTTAAAAGCGGTTTACCTACTCCCAGAAAAGGGAGCCTTCCAGTTCTTCTGGAGCCAGACTATGACGCAGGCTCAACACCTCCGGCCTTAGGTGCTATTGTGCTTTTGGCACTACCACAGCTGCACCACCATCAGTACCAGCTGCCCCCCCCGCCCATGTCCGTGGCCTCTTCCACCATACTTCCCCATGTTTGGGAAAATGTACCAAAAATAACAGCAGATATATGGTACTGTATCAGAAGCTTACAGCTGTATACTGTGAAGTGGAAAATTGTACATCTCCGTATATATTTCCGGAGTCACACACAGATGCTCTCAGGCTCAGTATGGATTAGACCAGAATATAAAAAGCAGAAAAAGGGTACTGTATCTGAAGATACCAGGTGTATATAGTATAGGGAAAAATTTCAATCTCAGTATATATTTCCGGAGTCACACACAGACGCTCTCAGGCTCATTATGGATTAGACCAGAATATAAAAAGCAGAAAAAGGATACTGTATCAGAAGATACCAGGTGTATACAGTGTAGGGGTAATTGTAAATCTCCGTATATATTTCCGGAATCATACACAGACGCTCACAGCCTCAGTATGGATTAGACCAGAATATAAAAAGCAGAAAAAGGGTACTGTATCAGAAGATACCTGGTGTATACAGTATAGGGGAAAATTGTAAATGTCCGTATATATTTCGGGAGTCACACACACACGCTCTCAGGCTCAGTATGGATTAGACCAGAATATAAAAAGCAGAAAAAGGGTACTGTATCTGAAGATACCAGGTGTATACATTGTAGGGGTAATTGTAAATCTCCATATATATTTCCAGGGTCACACACAGACGCTCACTTAGTGTGGATTTGACCAGAATACAAAAAGCAGAAAAAAGGTACTGTATCAGAAGATACCAGGTGTATATAGTGTAGGGGAAAATTTCAGGTGTATATAGTGTAGGGGAAAATTTCAATCTCTGTATATATTTCTGGAGTCACACACAGATAGTCAGCATGTATATGTCCGTGATACCAGCCGGTACAAGGTAGTGTGTGAGGAGCGTACAGCTCTATATGGTATGGGAAAAATGAACGCTCAGTAACTGTGCAGAAAAAAATAATAAAAGTATTAGTGCTGTATAAAAAGCAGTCTGCACAGCAGTGTACACACAGCAATACAGCTAGAGCAGCCTAGGAACCAGCGCTGCTGCACACAAGAAAATCCTCCCCTGTCACTGGCAGGTAGCCTAATAACCAGTGCTGCTGCACACAAGAAAATCCTCCCCTGTCACTGCACACTAACTGTACAGCACAGTTGCTATCAGCACAAGCACATAAGAACTTCTGCTTCCAGCCCTAACTCTCTCCCTACTGATGAACAGCGTCAGCAACTTCTCCCTACTGTTAAGATCGGCAGAAGTAAAATGGCTGCTGGCAGTCAGGGCTTTTATAGACACTATGATGCCCCCCAAAGCAAGCCAAACACTGCAATGCCCTTCTCTAAGATGGTGGTGGATGCTGCCCATGTTATCTCGTTGCCCACAGTGTACGTCCTTGTTCATTGGCTGAAAAAAGGCGCCTTCAAGCATTATGGGAAAACCAACTTTGGAGCTCGGGTCAACGACCACATGGCTGACTTCACGCTATGGTCTGGTTTCGCTCGGCGATACCCGACTTTGGCTAAAGTCAGCGACTTATAAATCTGACTGACCTGTTTCGCTCAACTCTACTCTGAATAAAACTATGCAGAAACAATTATTTTTTCTATAAAATATTATTTAATGTGTAAAAGCGTCAAAACATAAAAAAAACATATTAATGAGGTATCGCTGTAATCGTATTGACCAGAAGAATAAAGCTGCCTTATCAATTTTACCACACATGAAACTGTAAAAAAAAGTAATTCCTGAATTGCTGATTTTTGTTCATTCTGTCTCGTAAAAATCAGAATAGAAAGCGATCAAAAAATGTCATGTGCCCTAAAATGGTAACAATAGAAACGTCAACTCATCCAGCAAAAAAAAAGCCCTCAAATGATTCTGTCAGCCAAAGTATAAATAATTCTAGCTCTCAAAATATGGTGATACGTAATAAAAAGCGTCTTTTAGTGTGTGACAGCTGCTAAACATAATAACCTAATATAAATCTGTTATCGGTGTAATCACACCGACCCGAAGAATAAGGTCGTCTAATCACTTATACCACATGAGGAATAGCATAAAAAATAAATGAAACCAACTCTTCCCGCTGCTGTTGATTTTTTTCATTCTGCCTCCAAAAGATAACAGTAAGGCCGGAGTCACACACAACGACAAAAAATCGTACCGTTTTAGTCGGTCGATTATCGCACCAAAATGTCATGAACAGTCGTCCGTCTGGCATCCAATTTTCCTGGAAAGATGCGATTTAGTCACATCTGACCGTAGTTGTAACATCCGATTTACCTCCGACTTGCGAAATTTTCTCGCATGACTTGCAAAACGGACATATAATGGATCAAAATGAATAGTATTTAAATCACAAAACAAAGAAAAGATATATACACATAGAATACATATATATGTATACATGTCATTGTCACATATATATATATACATATATTTATAGTTCATACACTTCTACATACTGTAATAGCCGCTAATTCAATTGCCGGCTTTTGTGAAAGTACAGACCCGACATGAAATGACACATGGCTTACATACAGTTAACCATGTCATTTCATGTAGTTTGATATATGGTTTTAACATATAATTACATGAGTGTATGTGCGCAAAATTGCAGACATGTATGGGTTAATTAAAGGTGTAAATTCGTTGAAAAAAAATGCGTGGGCTCCCGCTGTATTTTCTCCACCAGACAGACAAAGCAAGCGAGTGGGGGCAAATAATAATAGCCCAGGGAGGGTGCATTTATTTTGTGCCCCCCCGGCTACTAACATCTGCCCCCAGACACCCCAGAAAAGGCAAATCTATTATTAGTTTAGCCCTTTCTGGCACTTTGCCCGTCTATTCCCATTGCCCTGTAGCGGTGGCGAATGGGTTAATAAGGGGTTAAAGCCACCTTGCAATTGAAAGGTGACTTTAAGCCAGGTTAATAATTGAGAGCTGTCAATTAGACAACTATCAATTATTAATCCTATTGTATGAAAGAAAAATCAAACACACACACTTTAATAAAAAATCATTTTAACCCCTTCATGACCCAGCCTATTTTGACCTTAAAGACCTTGCCATTTTTTGCAATTCTGACCAGTGTCCCTTTAAGTGATAATAACTCAGGAACGCTTCAACGGATCCTAGCGATTCTGAGATTATTTTTTCGTGACATATTGGGCTTCATGTTAGTGGTAAATTTAGGTCGATAATTTTTGCGTTTATTTGTGAAGAAAATGGAAATTTGTTGAAAATTTTGAAAATTTTGTAATTTTCAAATTTTTTATTTTTATTCTGTTAAACCAGAGAGTTATGTGACACAAAATAGTTAATAAATAACATTTCCCACATGTCTACTTTACATCAGCACAATTTTGGGAACAATATTTTTTTTTGTTAGGAAGTTATAAGGGTTAAAATTTGACCAGCGATTTCTCATTTTTACAGCAAAATTTACAAAACCATTTTTTTTAGGGACCACCTCACATTTGAAGTCACTTTGAGGGGTCTATATGGCAGAAAATACCCAAAAGTGACACCTTCATAAAAACTGCACCCCTCAAGCTACTCAAAACTACATTCAAGAAGATTATTAACCCTTCAGGTGCTTCACAGAAACTAAAGCAATGTGGAAGGAAAAAATGGACATTTTCATTTTTACATGGGCAACAGGATAAAATGGATCCTAAAATTTGTTGGGCAATTTCTCCTGAGTACACAGATACCTCATATGTGGTCATAAACCACTGTATGGGCGCACGGCAGGGCTCAGAAGGGAAGGAGCGCCATTTGACTTTTTGAATGGAAAATATGCCGGAATATTTAGCGGTTGCCATGTCGCATTTGGAGAGTCCCTGTGTGCCTAAACATTGGAGCTCCCCCACAAGTGACCCCATTTTGGAAGCTATACCCCCTAAGGAACTTATCTAGATGCATAGTGAGCACTTTGAACCCCCAGGTGCTTCACAAATTGATCCGTAAAAAAAAGAAAGTACTTTTTTTTCACAAAAATTTTCTTTTAGCCTCAGTTTTCTCATTTTCACATGGTCAACAGTATAAATTGGATCCCAAAATTTGTTGAGCAATTTCTCCTGAGTACACAGATACCTCATATGTGGTCATAAACCACTGTTTGGGCGCACGACAGGTTTCAGAAAGGAAGAAGCGCCATTTGACTTTTTGAATGGAAAATATGCTGGAATATTTAGCGGTTGCCATGTCGCATTTGGAGAGTCCCTGTGTGCCTAAACATTGGAGCTCCCCCACAATTGACCCCATTTTGGAAACTAGACCCCCTAAGGAACTTATCTAGATGCATAGTGAGCACTTTGAACCCCCAGGTGCTTCACAAATTGATCCGTAAAAAAAAGAAAGTACTTTTTTTTCACAAAAAATTTCTTTTAGCCTCAGTTCTCTCATTTTCACATGGGCAACAGTATAAATTGGATCCTAAAATTTGTTGGGCAATTTCTCCTGAGTACACAGATACCTCATATGTGCTCATAAACCACTGTTTGGGCGCACGACAGGGCTCAGAAAGGAAGGAGCGCCATTTGACTTTTTGAATGGAAAATATGCTGGAATATTTAGCGGTTGCCATGTCGCATTTGGAGAGTCCCTGTGTGCCTAAACATTGGAGCTCCCCCACAAGTGACCCCATTTTGGAAACTAGACCCCCTAAGGAACTTATCTAGATGCATAGTGAGCACTTTGAACCCCCAGGTGATTCACAAATTGATCCGTAAAAAAAAGAAAGTACTTTTTTTTCACAAAAATTTTCTTTTAGCCTCAGTTTTTTCATTTTAACATGGGCAACAGTATAAATTGGATCCTAAAATTTGTTGAGCAATTTCTTCTGAGTACACAGATACCTCATATGTGGTCATAAACCACTGTTTGGGCGCACGGCAGGGCTCAGAAGGGAAGGAGCGCCATTTGACTTTTTGAATGGAAAATATGCTGGAATATTTAGCGGTTACCATGTCGCATTTGGAGAGTCCCTGTGTGCCTAAACATTGGAGCTCCCCCACAAGTGACCCTATTTTGGAAACTAGACACCCTAAGGAACTCATCTAGATACATAGTGAGCACTTTGAACCCCCAGGTGCTTCACAGAAGTTTATAACGCAGAGCCGTGAAAATAAAAAATCATTTTTTTTCTCAAAAAATGATTTTTTAGCCCACTATTTTTTATTTTCACAATGGTTACAGGAGAAATTGGACCCCAAAAGTTGTTGTCCAGTTTGTCCTGAGTACGCTAGTACCCCATATGTGGGGGGGAACCACTGTTTGGGCACATGTCAGGGCTCGGAAGGGATGTATTGACGCTTTGAAATGCCGACTTGATGGAATGGTCTGCGGGCATCTTGTTACGTTTGCAGAGCCCCTGATGTGCCAAAACAGTAGAAACCCCCCACAATTGATCCCATATTGTAAACTAGACCCCCAAAGGAACTTATCCAGATGTGTGGTGAGCACCTTGAACCCCCATGTGCTTCACAGAAGTTTATATGCAGAGCCGTGAAAATAAAAAATCATTTTTTTTCCTCAAAAACTGATTTTTTTAACCCGCAATTTTTTATTTTCACATGGGTAACAGGAGAAATTGGACCACAAAAGTTGTTGTACAGTTTGTCCTGAGTACACTGGTACCCCATATGTGGGGGGGAACCACTGTTCGGGCACACATTGGGGCTCGGAAAGGAAGTAGTAATGTTTTAAATTGCCGACTTTGACGGAATGGTCTGCTGGCTTCATGTTACATTTGCAGAGCCCCTGATGTCCCTAAACAGTAGAAACTCCCACAAGTGACCCAATTTTGGAAACTAGACCCCGCAAAGAACTTATCTAGATGTGTGGTTAGCACTTTAATCCCCCAAGGGCTACACAGAAGTTTATAACGCCCGGGCATGAAAATAAAAAAATCATATTTTTTCCACAATCAGAATCTTTTAGTCCCCAATTTTTTTATTTTCCCAAGGGTAACATGAGAAATTAGACCCCAAAAGTTATTGTCCAATTTGTCCTGAGTATGCTGATATCCCATATGTGGGAGAAAACTACTGTATGGGCACACATCGGGGCATGGATGGGAAGTAGTGACGTTTTGAAATGCCCACTTCATGGAATGGTCTGCGGGCGTCATGTTACGTTTGCAGAGCCCCTGATGTGCCTAAACAGTAGAAACTCCCCACAAGTGACCCCATTTTGGAAACTAGATCCCCAAGGAACTCCTCTAGATGTGTGGTAAGCACTTTTAATCTCCAAGTCCTTCACAGAAGTTTATAACGCAGAGCCGTGAAAATATAAAATCATTTTTTTTCCACAAAAATAATTTTTTAGTCCCCAATATTGTTTTCCAATGTTAACAAGAGAAATTAGACCCCCAAAGTTGATGTGCAATTTTTCCCGAGTAGGCTGATACCCCATATGTGCGGGTAAACCACTGTTTGGGTATACGTCGGGGCTTGGAATACAGGGAGCACTGTTTGACTTTTTGAATGCAAAATTTGCAGGAATCAATGGTGGCGCCATGTCGTGTATGGAGACCTCCTGATGTGCCTAAATAGTGGAAACCCCTCAATTTTAAATCCAACCCTAACCCCAACACACCCCTAACACCAACCCCAACCCCTACACACCCCTAACCCTAATACAAACCCTAACCATAACCCTAACCCCAACACACCCCTAAGCCTAATCCCAACTCCAACTATAAACCTAACCACAAGCCTAACCCTAATCCCAACCCTAACCCCAAAACACCCCTAACACTTATCCTAGCTCTAACCCTAACCACAAACCTAACCCTAATCCCAACCCTAACCCAAATTCCAACCCTAACCCAAATTCCAACCCTAACCCAAATTCTAACCCTAATTCTAACCCTAACCCTAATTCTAACCCTAATGCTAAACCTAACCCTAGTTCTAACCCTAAGGCTTGGTTCATATTGCGTTTTACCAGCCCGTTCAACACGTAGCGTTGACCGGCTGGTAACGGTATAGCATAACGCGATCGCGTTATGCTATACCCGCTAGCGCAGATGAATCAGCAGATGATTCATCTGTGCTAGCGGTGACGGAGCCCAGACGCTGCAGCCCGTGTCCGAGGCTCCGTCACTGAATGACGGCACATCGCGAACGCATGCCGCTTTACGGCATGCGTTGCGATGTGCACACAAATGGGGTGAATGGCAGCGTTAACGGACTGCGTTACACTCCGTTATACCGCGGTGAAACGCAGTCCATCTAACGAACTGCCATAATGCAATATGAACCCAGCCTAACCCTAACCCTGAGGCTCCGTGTACACGTTGCGGATTCACTTGCGGATTTTTCTTAAATCCGCTGGTAAAATGACCTGCGTTTTACCTGCGAATTTAGCGCGGATTTGCTGCGGTTTTTCCCTGCGGTTTTACACCTTTAATGGAATAGGTGTAAAACAGCAGCGGAATCCGCACAAAGAAATGACATGCTGCGGATTTAAAACCGCAGCAAATCCGCATGTGCACAGCATTTTTTTTTAACCATTTATTTGCATTGTACTGTACATGGTTTCTGGATCTGCTTTGGATCCGCAGCGCCAAATCCACTGCGGATCCGCAGCAAAATCTCCACTGCGGATCCGCAGGAAAATCCGCTGCGGATCAGCAGCAAAATCCGCTGTGGATCAGCAGGAAAATCCGCTGCGGATCAGCAGCAAAATCCGCTGTGGATCAGCAGCAATATCCGCTGCGGATCAGCAGCAAAATCCGCATCGTGTGCACAGGGCCTAATAGGAAAAAAAAATATTTTATTATTTGTCCCTACCTATGACAGGGGGTTCATTTACTTTTTTATTATTTTGATCACTGTGACAGTTTATCACAGTGATCAAAATAAATTTTTGGACACTGGAGGGCGCACTGCGCATGCGCCCGCAATTTTCCAAGATGGCGGCGCCCATGAAGAATCCCGGGCAGCCGCCGGGACGGATCCAGGGACATCGGTGGACCGGGAGAGGTGAGTAGGGGGGGTCGGAAGGTGAGGGGGGATCGGAAGGTGGGGGCAGCGGATCCCAGGAGCAGGGGAGCAGATAGTGACGGCGGTGACCGATCGCTGTCATCTTTCGGTGACGGCGTCCGATCGCCGCCGTGACTCAATGTGGGGGGGTCAGATCGCGGTCTCCAGCCATGGCAGATGCTATTGCAGCATCGGCCATGGCTGGATTGTAATATTTCACCAATTTCATTGGTGAAATATTACAAATCGCTCTGATTGACTGTTTCACTTTTAACAGCCAATCAGAGCGATCGTGGCCACGTGGGGGTTAAGCCAATCCCCCTGTGGTGATGCACTAAGGGTCCTGTGCCTGCGGGTCGGGTGACTTTTCAGTGACCCCGGTCACCCGGCCCTCAGGAACATGATTTATAGCATGACGCCTACGTTGACGTCATGGGTCGGGATGGCACTGGTTTTCATGACACCAACGTAGGCGTCATGGGTCGGGAAGGGGTTAATGAAATAAGCAAACAGTTTTTGACCATCTTTTATTTTCCTGCTAAAACCATTTCCTGTAATAAAAATAAAATAAAAAAGCAAAATGATTCTTACCTATCCGATGCACAGTCAGGTCCCACGCTGTAATCCATCAGAAAGGGTTAACAGGTTACAGTTAGCAGGCAGCTAATGCTGCCTGCTGAGCTATTACCCCTGAATGAATAAGTTCCTCTCCCGGTGAAAGGAGAGGAAGTGATTAATGTGTGAAGCTTAATTGATTGCTTCCCACTTTCACTTCAGGTCAGGTCACCCTGACCTGACCTGAAGTGAAAGTGGGAAGCAATCAATTAAGCTTCATACACTAATCACTTCCTCTCCTGTTGCCGGGAGAGGAACTGATTCATTCAGGGGATTACAGCTGAGCAATAAAATATGGTCCAAAACTTTGTCTTTATTTCATTAAAAGGATTAATAATTAATGTGTGTGTTTTTTTCCTTTCATACAATGGATTAATAATTGAGAGTTGTCAAATTGACAACTCTCAATTATTAACCTGGCTTAAAGTCACCTTTCAATTACAAGGTGGCTTTAACACATTATTAACCCATTCGCCACTGCTACAGGGCAATGGGAATAGAGGGCAAAGTGCCAGAAAGGGCGAATCTAATTATAGATTTGCCTTTTCTGGGGTGTCTGGGGGCACATGTTAGTAGCCAGGGGGGCACAAAATAAATGCACCCTCCCTGGGCTATTATTATTTGCCCCCACTCGCTTGCTTTGTCTGTCTGGTGGAGAAAATACAGTGGGAGCCCACGCATTTTTTTTCAAAGAATTTACACTTTTAATTAACCCCTACATGTGTGAAATTTCACACACATACACTCATGTAATTGTTAGTGAAAACCACATATCAAAATACATGAAATGACATGGCTAACTGTATGTAAACCATGTGTCATTTCATGTCGGGTTCTGTAATTTCACAAAAGCCAGCAATTGAATTAGCGGCTATTACAGTATGTAGAAGTGTATGAACTATAAATATATGTATATATATATATGTCACAATGACATATATATATATATATATATATGTATTCTATGTGTGTATATGTATTGATTCTATCCTGTATTAAAGCTGTCAATGTGATTTTACTGTATAGATGGGGATGAATTGCTGGCTTTTCTAAAGGACACCGGTGCAATTTAATCGCAAGTCACACGTGCGGTCCGTTTGTAATCTGATTTTTCATCGCTCCCATAGACTTGCATTGGCGATAGTCGACCCACAATCGGTGACAATCGTAGCATGCTGCGATTGCACTCGGATGTTTAAAACGGACGACAAAAAATCTGATGCTGGGAGCTGCTCCATAGATTAACATTGGTCCGACTGCAATGCGATATTTCATCGCATTGCAGTCGTCCGATTTTGTCGCCAGTGTGACTCCGGCCTTAGGCTTGGTGCACATTTATCCTGCGTCTGCGCTGAGCGCTTACACCGATGCTTCCATGTAAATCTCGGAAATACGTGATTCAGACAGAACCTCTGGCTGAGGATTCCCTTTAATGAGGCAGATAGAGGCACTGTGGAGGCCGTCTGACCTGCAATCCGGCAGTGTCATTCTGTTTAGGATTGCATAAAAGTGCAGTCAGCCACAGTTTTGTGCACTTCTGAATGAAGTCACAGCGGAACAGAGGCCAGAGTAACTGTGCAGCCTCACTATAGTGAAAGGATCCATCAGGGGTTTCATCGGAATCACATCACGCAGAGATTTAGATGGAGACCACAAAGTAAGTGGTGAGCGTAGAGTACCGGATAACTGTGATCTCAAACGTTATGTAAAATGTTCCCAATCAAAGCTTCCACTCAATCCACAAAAAAAGCATGTCCTCACTCAGATCTGTCATCTGTTAACAGAAATATAGGGGGTTTCCACGTTATTGGTAGCACAAAGGCTCTGGAAAAGCGAAATGGCTCCTCACCCGACAAAAGAAATTCAGCAAATTCTCCTCTCCCAAATCCAAATGCACCCCTCTCTGCTGAGCCCCAGTGTTCCTAAACCACATATAGCACCCACATAGTTGGCATTTCTGTAGTGATGAGAGCCCACATAATTTACAGGTGCGTTTCTCCAGAAGCATGAGCTGGGCATAATGTACTGGTGACTGCAACATACTGGTCACTACACCATACTCGTCACTGCAACGGCAGTTTGCAATTTTCACTCAGCAACATCCACTGCTGGTTGTTTCTGGAAAACACCCATGGAGTCAAAATCGTCACTACATCTGTAGATACATTTTCAAAGGGTAATAATTTCCAAAATGGGGTCACTTGAGGGGGATTCTGTTTTTCTAGCACTTGGGGGCTCTTTATATGGAATCTGCAATCTAGTCTAGGAAAATCTGCTCTCTAGGAGGCAAATAGCACTCTGTGCCTCCCGAGTCACTCCGTATGACAAAGTAATACTGTACAGCCATATTTGGGGTATTTCTACATTCAGCAGAAATTGTGGGACAAATTCTGGTGCCATAAAACTTGGGGCTAACACACAATCTTGGTTGTAAAAATGTAAATTATTTTTTCTTCACTGACCAATGGTATAAAAGTTTGTGACACTCCTGTGGTGTCAATATAATCACTACACCCCTAGATGAATTCATTGAGAGGTTTAATTGGTAAAATTGGTCACTTGGGGGAAGTTCTGCTGTTCTGGCACCTCAGGGGTCCTGTCAATGTAACATGGCTCTCTCAAACAAGTGCAGCACTGTAATATGGTGCTATTTCCCTTCTGAGCTTTGCACTGTGCCTCAAAAGTAGTTTTTGACCACATATAGGGTATCGATGAACTCAGAAGAAATTGCACAACAAACTTTATGGTCCATTTTCTCCTTTTTCCCTTGTGAAAGTACGAAATCCGTAGCTAAATTAGATTTTTGTGGGAAAAATGTGATTTTTTTTTATTTTTTTTATTTCCATGGCTCTATGATATGAATTTCTTTGAAGCACCTGTGGGTTCAAGGTGCTCAATGCACATCTGGATAAGTTCCTTAAGGTCGGTGTCATACTTGCCAGTGTGATGTGAGAAACTCGCATGAGTTTCTCGCATCAACATCTGGCACTGCCGCAGGCACTTGGACTGGAGCATGCAACTGCATAGAAATACATACTTGTGCGAGTTTCTCGAATCACACACACAAGTATGACGCCAGGCTAAGGGGTCTAGTTTCCAAAGTGAGGTCACTTTTGGTGGGTTTCCACTGCTTAGGCACATCAGGGGTTCTCCAAATGCTACATGGCTTCAGCTAATTATTCCATCAAATTTTGCATTCCAAAAGTCAAATGGCGCTTTTTCCCTTCCAAGCCCTGACGTGCGCCCAAACAGTTGTTTTCCCCCACATATTGGGTATCGGCGTACTTAGGAGAAATTGGGCAACAAATTGTGTGGAGCAATTTCTTATTTTATCTTTATGTAAATGCAAAATTTGGAGCTAAAAAGATTTATTTGGGAAAAATGTGATTTTTGTTATTTCCACGGCTCTAAGCTATAAACTTCTGTGAAGCACCTGTGGGTTCAAGGTGCTCAGTACTCATCTAGATAAGTTCCATAAGGGGTCTGGTTTCCAAAATGATGTCACTTTTTGGGGGTTTCCACTGTTTAGGCAGATCAGGGGATCTCCAAACGCGACATGGCAATCTGTTATGATTCGGTAGCTGAGGAGGATAATAGCGAAATAGGCTAGGCAACCAGACACCCAGAGAGCCAGAGAGGTTGGTAACTTAGCGGATTGCAGACCGCTAAACTGCCAACACAACTAGAATTAGCCGTGGGACGTACCTATGATGTCCTAGATGCCTCGACATAGCCAAAGAGTTAACTAAGCCTAAAGAGAGAAAGGGGAAAGCTATATTGCCCCGGAGTAGAGCCCCAAAGGAATAGATAGCCCCTAAACATATACAGTTATATGAAAAAGTTTGGGCACCCCTATTAATCTTAAGCTTAATGTTTGATAAAAATTAGTGTTTTTGCAACAGCTATTTCAGTTTGATATATCTAATAACTATTGGACACAGTAATGTTTCTGCCTTGAAAGGAAGTTTATTGTACTAGCAGAACATGTGCAATCTGCATTCAAGCAAAATTTGACAGGTGCATAAGTATGGGCACCCTTATCATTTTCTTGTTTTAAATACTCATACCTACTTTTTAGTGACTAACTAAAGCAATTTTTTGGTTTTGTAACCTCAGTGAGCTTTGAACTTCATAGCCAGGTGTATGCAATCATGAGAAAACCTACTTAAAGTGACCACTTGCAAGTTTTTCTCCTGTTTGAATCTCCTCTGAAGAGTGGCATCATGGGCTCCTCAAAACAACTGTCAAATGATCTGAAAACAAAGATTATTCAACATAGTTGTTCAGGGGAAGGAGACAAAAAGCTGTCTCAAAGATTTAACCTGTCAGTGTTAGGGTTCAAGTTCCCACTGCTGCGCAAGGGGAGTCTCAAAGCAGTCCCACGGCGGTCCCCCATTCATCTCCTCCGCAGTGGAGCCTGCTCAGCTTAGACATCGGTCCCAGTGTCTCACCCAGTCTAACAGTGTGCAGAGGATAACTGCTGCTCCTCCAGGCTCTGCTATTGTGGCCAGTACTGGTTAGCGGCGAGCAGACGTCTTTAGGACAAAGTCCTTGTTTTCCCCTTCTGAGCATGCCCAGAGTGAGATCTCTCATTGGAGATCAGGGGTCACATGCTCAGGTACTGCAGCAGCTCCTATTGGTCCGCCAGGAAGGTCCTGTGACTACTGGTGTTCTGGAACAAGTTTCATTGGTCCTTGTTTCTGGCAGGTCCTGTAACTGTTACTATAAAAGGGTAGCATGGCTGGGCCGCCATGCGCTAGTATCAATCGTCATATGCTTTGAGCCAGTGTGGTCATGCATGTGTGTGGTTAGGGCCCGGCTGAAATAAGCCCCTAGAATACCGACTTAATCAGTGAGGAGTTTGGTATGCTACCTGGTCAGGGTCGGTGTCCTAGATGCCCTAGATTACCGGCATAACCGGTGAGAAGTTTGATTGCCGTATTCAGGGTCTGGCATTCAGACGCCATAGATTGCGGGTGTCTCCCGCGAGGACATTAGCGCATGATCACGTTCTATGTTCGCTTAGCAGTAAACTGTGTACCTGGGTGCCTCACAGGACACAGAAGTTTGTCTCAGCGGCTCTGTGACGTAACAGGGTTCGCTTTCAACGCTAGACAGCGCCCTAGCGTGTTTATTTTGCAACTTAGTTGTGCTAAGTGAGTTCGCACACATCGCCATATAGCGCTGCGGCACTCCTTCTAGCGGCTCTGTGGAATAACAGAGTTTGCACATATTGCCACAGCGCGTTACGGCGTTTATTTTGGCGACTCTACGGGATAACAGAGTTCGCTTCTTGCGCCATTTTACTAGCAGCGCGCCTGCACGGTGGACCCCGGGCTGCGAACGCACCTCTCCACATCATATATTTGGTGCGTTCAGCAGACCCTAACATAATACTAGTGCCAGGGTCTGGCTAGTAAAATGGCGGTTGACCAGCGTCTACTGCAGTACATCCAGCAGCTGGAGGGTAGGTTGGCGGCTCTTGAGCACACAACCTCAGCTGTGGATGTTACCGCAGTCGCTGTTCAGGCTGCTAGCGTGGCTGCTGCCAGTTTGTCCTCTGCCACCTCTGCCCCTACATTATCCCACCTCCCACTTCCTTACAAGTTTGCCGGTGACAGCAAGCAATGTCGGGGTTCGTGAGTCAGTGCTCTATACAGCTCGAGCTTCTGGCTGCACGTTTCCCCACTGATCTGGCACAAGTGGGTTTTGTACTGTCTCTACTCTAGGGCAGAGCGTTGGAGTGGGCAACACCGCTGTGGGAGCACTACGATCGTGTGGTGTGGAGTGCTCCTTTGGTTTTTGAAGGCTCTGAAAAAGTCTTTTTAGGACCTCAGGTCACGCATGATACGGCACTCCAACTGCTGGCAATGTCACAGGGCTTGTCCATGGTCAGCCAGTTCTCAGTCCAATTTCGGACTTTGGCCTCTGAATTAGAGTGGCCAGATAAAGTTCTTATTCCAGTGTTCTGGAGAGGATTGGCAGACCATGTAAAGGACGCTTTGGCTACCAGGGAGATTCCTGCCACACTGGAGAAACTCATTTCTATATCTACCCGCATCGACCTCCGTTTTCACGAGCGGAGGTTAGAGGGGACCCAGTGTAGGCAGAGGTTTCGGCTGGCACCCACTTTGCCAAACCTCTGGAATTTCCCATTCGGGCGTCCGACTCCCCAGAGACTGTGGAAACTACTCGAGTGGAATCTAAGTCTCGGACCACTCGAGTATCCGTGGTCTGTAGAGTGTGTCAGCAGCCAGGACATTATGCCAACCGATGTCCCCAGCAAATGAGTAAACGGTCATGTTCCGTGACCATGGGTGCAGGGTCAATAGACGTGAGGGATTTTGCTCCGAAAGTGCTCCTTAAAGGGTTAATCTCTCAATGTTCATCCACTCTTCCCGCCAAGCTTTTTGTGGACTCTGGGGCAGAGGGGAATTTTATGTCCTCCTCCTTTGCCTCTCGCCATTCCATACCGCTGGTGACGCTCGCTGAGCCAATATCGGTGAGAGTGTTGAATGGAGCAATCCTGCCCTCACAAATCACCCACCAGACTGTCTCTCTACCTCTGTCTATGTCTCCTTCACATCAGGAGAATATATCCCTTTTTGTTCTTCCTGAGGGAATAGATGAGGTTTTGTTGGGATTACCCTGGCTTCGCCACCACTCTTCCCATATTGAGTGGTCCTCTGGGAGAATACTGGGTTGGGGTGATCATTGCAGAGACAGATGTCTCAGAGAGGACGTTCAGGTTTCCACAACGGAGATACCCATAGATCTTGATTCTCTTCCCAAGGTTTATCGGTCATACGCGGATGTATTCTCCAAAAAGGCAGCTGAGACTCTTCCGCCTCATCGCCCCTATGACTGTCCTATAGACCTCTTGCCTGGAATGGAGCCCCCTCGGGGAAGAGTGTATCCTCTCTTTTCTTGAGATGGAGGCCATGTCACAATACATCCAGGAAAATCTGGCAAGAGGGTTTATTAGGAAGTCAGTGACACCAGCAGGGGCAGGATATTTCTTTGTGCAGAAGAAGAATGGAGAATTACGACCGTGTATAGACTATAGGGGTCTTAACGCCATTACCGTTAAGAACAAATATCATTTGCCCCTAATATCTGAGCTCTTTGATAGGCTCCGGGAAGCAAGGGTATTTACGAAGCTGGATCTTCGTGGTGCCTATAACCTGATCCGCCTCCATGAGGGGGACGAATGGAAGACGGCGTTCAATACCAGAGATGGACATTACGAATATCTTGTGATGCCCTTTGGGCTCTGTAATGCTCCAACCGTCTTCCAAGATTTCGTAAATGACATCTTCCGGGACATGCTTGCCACCTCTGTGGTAGTCTATCTGAATGACATTCTCATCTTTTCTCCAGATATGGACACCCACCGGAGAGATGTTTGCAGGGTCTTCGACCTCTTGCGGGCAAATTCCTTATATGCGAAGTTGGAGAAGTGTGTGTTTGAGCAGGAGTCTTTGCCATTCCTGGGCTATATCATCTCCACTCAGGGATTGGCTATGGATCCTGCCAAACTACAGGCTGTAATGGATTGGCATGAACCCCACTCTCTTAAAGCGGTGCAGCGCTTTATGGGGTTCATTAATTACTATCGCCAATTCATTCCCCACTTCTCTACTTTGGTTGCTCCCTTGGTAGCCCTCACCAAGAAAGGAGCCAATCCCAAATTGTGGTCAGAGGAGGTCTCCAAGGCCTTTACTTCAATCAAGTCCCATTTTGCTAGCGCTCCTATCCTACATCGTCCCGAGGTTGATAAGCCTTTTATATTGGAGGTAGATGCCTCGTCCATTGGTGCTGCAGCAGTCCTTTTTCAAAAGGATGCTCAAGGTCGTAAACATCCGTGCTTCTTCTTCTCCAAGACCTTCACACCAGCGGAGAGGAATTATTCCATTGGGGATAGGGAGTTGCTAGCCATGAAGTTGGCCTTTTCCGAGTGGAGACATCTCCTGGAGGGGGCTCGCTTTCCCTTCCAAGTGTTCACTGACCACAAAAATTTGGTCTATTTACAGACCGCCCAGCGGCTAAATTCCCGTCAGGCCAGATGGTCCCTGTTCTTCTCCCGGTTGCATTTCACCCTCCATTTTTTCTCAGGGGAGAAGAACATTTGTGCTGATGCTCGGTCTCGCTCCGTGGTGTCCTCTGAGGAGGTGGAGGAGGAGCCTCGGCTGATTGTCCCCACAGAGAGCCTAAGAACTGTGGCCCCGGTTTCGCTTGAGTCTGTGCCTCCGGGCAAGACTTTTGTGCCCATCAATTTGCGACCGGAGGTACTCTCTTGGGCACACTCGTCCAGGGTGGGTGGACATTTTGGGGCAAAAAAGACATCTGAGTTGCTGGCGAGGACATACTGGTGGCCACATATGGTCCGTGACATCAGGGTATATGTTCAGGCGTGCGTCTCCTGCGCCAAGAATAAGTCCCCTCGACAACGGCCAGCTGGGTTACTTTTTCCTTTACCGGTGGCAGACAGGCCCTGGGAGATGGTCAGGATGGATTTTGTGGTGGGCTTACCCAAGTCTCGGGGCTGCACCATCATCTGGGTGATAACCGACCACTTCTCCAAAATGGTGCACTTGTTGCCGTTACCATGGTTACCGTCTGCATGGGCCTTGGCAGCATTATTCATTAGGCATATTTTCCGCCTACACGGTATGCCAGACAAAATTTTCAGTGATCGAGGTCCCCAGTTTGCGTCTCGGTTCTGGAGAGAGCTGTGTAGTTTACTCAGCAATGAGTTGAATCTCTCCTCTGCATACCATCCCGAGACAAATGGGTTGGTAGAGAGGGTCAACCAGACCTTGGTCACATACTTGCGACATTTTGTCTCTGCCAGGCAGGATGACTGGGCATCCTTGCTACCGTGGGCTGAGTCCGCTCTAAATAATGCTGTGGCTGACTCCATCAGACAGACCCCATTCCTCCTGAACTACGGTCAGCATCCGCGGGTACCAGTGCCAATGCCCGTGTCTTCCGCCGATTCCAGGGTGGCAGACTGGGCTGTGGAGGCACGGGACATTTGGGACCGCACCAACGATGCCATTCAGGCATCCAAAGAGAGGATGAGGTCTTCGGCCGATGCCCATCGGCGCCCCGCTCCTACATTTGCTCCGGGTGACCTAGTGTGGCTCTCTGCCCGAAACATCAGGCTACGTGTAGAGTCCACCAAGTTGGCACCACGCTTTTTGGGTCCCTTTAAAAGTTCTTGAGCAGGTGAACCCAGTGGTTTACCGCCTAGCCCTTCCGCCTTGGTATCACTGACACCTTTTACGTGTCCCTCCCGAAACCCGTGGCCATTTCCCTGTTTTCCAAGTCATCTGCCGGGCTGTCGGGTTCATCTACCGATGATCATGAGGTGAACGCCATTGTTGGGTGCAAGGTGGTACGAGGCAAAAAATTTTATTTGGTGGATTGGAGGGGTTATGGGCCTGAGGATAGGTCCTGGGAGCCTGCCGAGCATGTTCACACTCTGCAGCTCATTGCTGCCTTTGAGCGCAGCGAGGCCCATAGAAGGGGGGGCTATGTTAGGGTTCAAGTTCCCGCTGCTGCACAAGGGGAGTCTCGAACCAGTCCCGCTGCGGTTCCCCATTCATCTCCGTCCGCAGTGGAGCCTGCTCAGCTTAGACGTTGGTCCCAGCGTCTCGCCAAGTCTAACAGTGTGCAGAGGATTACTGCTGCTCCTCCAGGCTCTGCTATTGTGGCCAGTACTGGTTAGCGGCGAGCAGACGCCTTTAGGACTAAGTCCTTGTTTTCCCCTTCTGAGCATGTCCAGAGTGAGATCTCTCATTGGAGATCAGGGGTCACATGCTCAGGTACTGCAGCAGCTCCTATTGGTCCGCCAGGAAGGTCCTGTGACTACTGGTGTTCTGGAACAAGTTTCATTGGTCCTTGTTTCTGGCAGGTCCTGTAGCTGTGACTATAAAAGGGTAGCATGGCTGGGCCGCCATGCGCTAGTATCAATCGTCATATGCTTTGCGCCAGTGTGGTCATGCGTGTGTGTGGATAAAGCACGGCTGAAATACACTGTGTTCCAAATTATTATGCAAAAATTGTTTAGGAGTGATAAGGTAAGATTTTTTTTGTTTGTCAGTTAAACTCATTGATGGTGATGTGTGTCAGGGCTCTTTATATCACTGTAAGCAATGGCAGACACCTGTGCTAATTAGTTTGGCAGGTGTGTCCCATGAAAGACAAGACTACTTAAGAAGGCTGTCCCACATTATTAAGCAGCCTACATTTTCTGCCAAAATGGGAAAGAAAAAGGATGTGTCGGCTGCTGAGAAGCAACAAATTGTGGAGTGTTTAGGTCTAGGCATGACTACAATCAACATTGCCAAGACACTTCATCGTGATCATCGCACAATCAAGAAGTATGTAGCTGAGTCACAGTACATACGTGTGCGTGCTGATAAGGGAAAATTGAGGACTCTTTCCTACAGGCAATTACGTCAGGTTAAAAGAGCAGCGGCAAAAAAGCCTTGTCATAGCAGCAGACAAGTTTTTGAAGCTGCTGGTGCCTCCAACGTCCCCCGAACAACAAGATGCAGGGTCCTTCAGAGGTTTGCAGCTGTGCGTAAGCCATCTTGTCGACCTCCACTATCCACTGCACACCAGCAGAAATGGCTCCAGTGGGCCAAACAATACATAAAGACTGACTTCAAAACTGTTTTGTTCACCGATGAGTGCCGTGCAACGCTCGATGGTCCAGATGGATGGAATGGAGGATGGCTGGTTGATGGACACCCCATGCAAACACGGCTACGGCGCCAACAAGGAGGCGGTGGGGTAATGTTTTGTTCTGGAATCATGGGGAGAGAGATTGTCGGCCCCTTTCGGATCCCTGATGGGGTAAAGATGAACTCCATAGTGTATGTTGAGTTTCTCAAACAGCACTTCCTGCCATGGTTCAAGAAGAAGAACCGTGCATTCCGCAGCAAGATCATTTTCATGCATGATAATGCACCGTCTCATGCTGCACATAACACATCTGCATCTCTGGCTGCTATGGGCATAAAAGGGGACAAACTTATGGTGTGGCCCCCATGCTACCCTGACCTCAAGCCCATTGAGAACCTCTGGAGCATCATCCAAATGAGTGTCTATGATGGCGGGAGGCAGTTCACATCTAAGCAACAGCTCTTGGAGGGTATTCTGTCCTCATGCAAAACAATTGAAGCAGAAACCATCCAAAACCTGACAAATTCAATGGACGAGAGAGTTCAGAAGCTCCTTTCGAACAAGGGGTCATATGTGCAAATGAAACATCACCTAGAATAAAGTTTTGAGTTGAAAACTGTTTGATTTCAGTTTGTAATAACCTGCTAATGCTTATAATTTCAAAAATGACCATTTTTTTGTTCTTTATTAAAATGAAAAGGTTGAAAACTCTGCTGTGCATAATAATTTGGAACATGCATTTTGAGTGCAGTTTGAGTATTTTATTTTTAAAAAATATACTGTTATCATAGGCAGTTTGTACAAAAACCTTTCAATTATACTCTAATAGTTATTTGACTGGAAAATTACAATGACTGAAATTCATATAGGTAATTTGGGAAAATCTGAGAAAATATTAGTTGCATAATAATTTGGAACACAGTGTAAGCCCCTAGAATACCGACTTAATCGGTGAGGAGTTTGGTATGCTAGCTGGTCAGGGTCGGTGTCCTAGATGCCCTAGATTACCGGCATAACCGGTGATGAGTTTGATTGCCGTATTCAGGGTCTGGCGTTCAGACGCCATAGATTGCGGGTGTCTCCCGTGAGGACATTAGCGCATGATCACATTCTATGTTCGTTTAGCAGACAACAGTGTACCTGGGTGCCTCACAGGACACAAAAGTTGGTCTCAGCGGCTCTGTGACATAACAGGGTTCGCTTTCAACGCTAGACAGCGCCCTAGCGTGTTTATTTTGCGACTCAGTTGTGTTAAGTGAGTTCGCACACATCGCCATATAGCGCTGCGGCACTCCTTCTAGCGGCTCTGTGGAGTAACAGAGTTCGCACAAATTGCCACAGTAGTATAGGAGGGGTACCTTTCGTCAAACTCAATCTGACAGGTCGTCACGCCCCCTATCATTTTATCCGTCTCCTTGTGATTTGATCTGTCTGGGAAATCAGGACTGTTGAATCTGGGAATTTCTATCAAAGTGCTTCATGAATTTATTCGTCTCTATTTATATTTTATCCATCTCCTTGTGGATTTGATCAGTCTGTGGTGTGGGGGAAAGGTGTATCAAGGCGAATCTTGATTTTATAAGGCTCTTTTTGTGGGGGATCTTTTAAGTCGTGCAGTAAATGTATGTAAAGGATTTTCTAGCATGGGATTAAATCTGAGTGTGTGCTTCACTCGCTGGAAAGTTATATTTTAGTAGTCTATGTACAGGCTCAAAGGAGTTTATTGTACAGTATTATTCAGTATATAAGAAGTTTTTCCCCATAGAGAATTAAAGAAAAGATAGGATCCGTATCTTTTTAGCAGGGCTGCACCAGGGATATGTCTGGACAAGTCTAGTAAAGTACATTTGACAGAAGCTCGCATCTTAACATGCTATTTAGATATGGTAATTCACTTGATAGAAATTACGCATAGTAATTAGCACTGTATTGTGTATAGCCCGGCATACTCAGTTATATTGTGTATAGCCCGGACATGTCCTTTAAATGGTCATATTATGTATATGGCCGTGTTACTATAGTACACACGGGCATGTTTAAATGGGCATATTATGTATATGGCCGTGTTACAATATTACACACGCGAATGTTTTATTCATATTTTTAAAAAAGCAATGACACGGTATTGTAAAACAAGGTTACAAGATTTTATTGTAATAAATAAATACATCTCAAAGACATTTCAAGCATTGAACTAATTGTGACACCAAAATGGCGATACAAATGGCGATACAGACAGGTTATGGTGTTCTCTCTAGACAGGCGCAAGTTTGGTGAATATTCCAACAGATGTTGTGCGAAGTTTTTAAATTTGATTTTCTCTCAGCAATAAAATTTCTCACAATTGTATCATTACGTGGTTTATCAGCAGAAAAGCTCTCCAATATCTTACTGAACGGCATGTTCCGAGCTAAAAAATGTAAAAAGTACACGCAGTAGTGACTGTATTAAATTGAATACTAACACGATTCCAGCAACTTGATGACAAATTCAGAGCAAATTCGTTATTTCGGGACGGGTCCCGGCCTATTTTTTAACGATGCTAACCCCCTCAGATATGAAAGACAGGCAGCTCTTTTTCAAGAAAACTGTCACTGTGGTGCTTTTTTTCTAGCCTTCATCAGTGTAGCCGCTAGGATACACAGACCCCTACAGCTCATCCCTATGGTGTAGTTTAATGTAGGGGGCAAACAGATCATCGCTGGTGTTTGGAAAATACCATATTTCATAGATGGTGGTGATCCGCTGAATCATTTTTAAACATTTCACGCCACTCATGCACCCACAGCACACTTATGGTGTACCCGCGCCGCTGCAGCTAGAGCTTTTTAGCTAAAAAAGGCATGACATAACTGCCCGCAGGTGATGTTTGTGACCTTATTTGCATCATTTTCATTATAGCACGACGGACAGCCGTGGAAAAAAACAACCCTGAAATTCAAAAACTATGTGCTGGCCGTTAACATAGGCATAGTCATCTAGAAAATATTGAGCGAGTTGCTTCACAAACCCTCTCAAGGCATGCTGAATGTCAATGTTCTCGGTATGCGCTACATACATGACCCACTGTATAGCCTGGATGAGTAGCCTTGTTTGTTATGTTTCGGTAGCTGAGGAGTGCAGGTAAAAAAGGCAATACACCAGAGCAGTTGGAAACTATGAGATTGCAGTACCCTGACTAACCACCACAACTAGAGGCAGCCGTGGAGCGTTCCTACGTTGGTCCTAGACGCCTCGTCACAGCCTGAGAAACTAACTACACCTAAAGATAGAAATAGGAAAGCTATCTGCCCCCGTGTCAGAAATACTGACACAGACAGAAAATAGTATGAGCAAACGTTGGGGCCCAAACTACCTAAATAGAAAAGGATAGGAAGGGCACTTACTGCAATCTCAAAAAACCCTGAAAAGCACCAACTCTACTAATTTCAAAAACACCTGAGATCACACGACCTCTACCACCTAAATTAGTTCTCTGGTGTAACAAAAACAAAACAGCAGCCACTGAAAAAACTGGAAAAAGCAAATGTACAAACAACAGTGGCTGAACTAAACTGAGAGGGCAAAAGCCCCCGGAGGGGACCCTGAAGGCCCCCACAGAAGTGCAGGACAAAATGCAAAAATCAAGCACAAAAACAAAAAGAAGAAAATGTCTTATCTGTTAGCAGGAGATGCAGACACGACACAGCAGGCTACAAAGGAAACAGGAATCAAGGATTGAGACCAGAACAATTGATCACCGGCAACCCTGATGGAAGGCGACTCCCTTATATAAGACCAGTCAGTAACACCTGATTCCCAATCCTCACAATCTTCACTGGACAGTCCAGTACCGCTTGTAACCACCAGAGGGAGCCTCTGCTCAGAACTCATTTCAAGTCCATTCACAACAGTACCCCCCCCTTGAGGAGGGGTCACTGAACCCTCACTTGAGCAACCAGGTCGGTCAGGATGAGTTCTATGATACGCACGGATGAGTCTCCTAGCATGGATGTCCGAAGCAAACACCCAAGAATTGTCTTCCTGACCATAACCACTCCACTTAACCAAATACTGGAGTTTCCGTCTAGAAAAACGAGAATTCAATATTTTCTCAACCACAAACTCCATATTGCCCTCAACCAGAACAGGGTCAGGAGGCAAAGCAGTAGGAACCACTGGCTCAACAAACCTCTTCAACAAGGACTTGTGGAACACGTTATGGATCTTAAATGTCCCTGGAAGAAGCAAACGAAAAGAAACAGGATTAAGAATCTCCATGATCTTATAAGGTCCAATGAACCTAGGCTTAAATTTAGGAGATGCCACTCTCATAGGAATATTTTTTGAGGACAACCAGACCAAGTCCCCCACTTTAAACCGAGGACCATCAGTCCTATGCCGGTTAGCAAACCGCTGGGCCCTCTCCTGAGAGAGGGACAACCTCTCCACTACCTGGTCCCAAATCTGTTGCATACGCTCCACAACAGAGTCAACACCTGGACAGACAGAAGCCTCCGTCTGTCCTGAAGAAAATCGAGGGTGAAACCCAGAATTACAGAAAAATGGAGACATCAAAGTGGCAGAGCTAGCCCTATTATTAAGAGCAAACTCAGCCAAAGGCAAAAAAGAGACCCAGTCATCCTGATCAGCAGACACAAAGCATCTTAGATAAGTTTCCAATGTCTGGTTTGTTCTCTCAGTTTGACCATTGGTCTGAGGATGAAACGCCGAGGAGAAAGACAATTGAACACCAAGTTTAGAACAAAAGGTCCTCCAAAATCTGGAAACAAACTGGACTCCTCTGTCAGACACAATGTTCTCAGGAATGCCGTGTAAACGAACCACGTGCTGAAGGAACAAAGGCACCAATTCAGAGGAGGAAGGCAACTTAGGTAATGGCACAAGATGTATCATCTTGGAAAACCTATCACAAATCACCCAGATGACGGTCATTCTCTGAGAAACAGGGAGGTCGGAAATGAAATCCATAGAGATATGGGTCCATGGTCTCTTGGGCACAGGCAATGGCATCAACAAACCACTAGAGCGAGAGCAAGGCTTGGAGCGAGAGCAAGTCCCGCAGGACTGCACAAATTCCCTAACATCACGAGACAAGGTAGGCCATCAAAAGGACCGACTAACCAAGTCTCTGGTACCAAAAATTCCGGGATGACCGGCCAACGCGGAACAATGAATCTCAGACATCACACTCTTTTTCCACTGGTCCGGGACAAACAATTTCCCAACAGGGCAGCGCTCGGGCCTATCCTCTTGACACCCCTCCAGAGCCAGTCTCAAATTGGGCGAGATGGCGGAAAGAACTACACTTCTTTCAAAATAACAGAAGGATCAGATACCTCAGGAGAGTCCGCAAGGAAACTCCTCGAGAGGGCATCCGCCTTAACATTCTTAGTGCCAGCAAGAAAGGAAACCACAAAATTAAAACGTGTGAAAAACAAGGCCCACCTGGCCTGTCTAGGATTAAGTCGCTTGGCAGATTCCAGATAAACCAGATTCTTATGGTCCGTAAGGACCACCACCTGATGTTTGGCTCCCTCCAGCCAATGTCTCCACTCTTCAAAAGCCCACTTCATGGCCAATAACTCCCGATTACCCACGTCATAATTACGTTCAGTAGGAGAAAATTTTCGAGAGAAAAAGGCACAAGGGTTACTTTTAGAGGTCTCTGGATCTCTTTGGGACAAAACGGCACCTGCCCCAATTTCAGAGGCATCAACCTCCACCTGAAATGGCAGAGAAACATCAGGCTGCCGTAGAACAGGAGCAGAAGTGAATCTCTGCTTAAGTTCCTGAAATGCAGAGACTGCCTCAGGAGGCCAATTCACCACATCAGAACCCTTTTTGGTCAAATCAGTTAATGGTTTAACAATAACCGAGAAATTACCAATAAATTTACGATAAAAATTGGCAAAACCCAAAAATCTTTGAAGAGCCTTTAATGAAGTAAGTTGGACCCAATCACAGATGGCCTGAACCTTGACCGGGTCCATTTCAATAACAGATGGGGACAAAAAGAATCCCAAAAATGAGATCCTCTGTACGCCAAAAAGACACTTTGATCCCTTCACATACAGAGCATTCTCTCTCAAAATCTGGAATACAGTTCGAACATGTTTCACATGAGTGTCCCAGTCATTAGAAAAAATCAAGATATCATCCAAATAAACAATCAGAAATTTATCCACAAAATCCCTGAAAATGTCATTCATGAAGGACTGGAAGACAGAAGGAGCATTAGTGAGCCCAAAGGGCATCACAAGGTACTCAAAATGCCCCTCAGGGGTATTAAATGCCGTCTTCCATTCATCCCCGTGCTTAATGCGAATAAGGTTATATGCCCCCTGAGGTCAAGCTTGGTAAACCAAGTAGCGTTTTTCACCCTGGAAAACAGGTCAGAAATCAAGGGTAACGGATATTGATATTTCACAGTAATATTGTTCAAAAGACGATAATCAATACACGGCCTTAATGAACCATCCTTTTTGGCCACAAAGAAAAAACCGGCACCTAAGGGTGAAGAGGATGGTCTGATATGACCCTTCTCCAATGACTCCTTGATATAAGACCGCATAGCGTCATGTTCAGGTACAGACAAGTTAAAAAGGCGACCTTTAGGGAATTTACTACCAGGCACTAATTCAATAGCGCAGTCATAGCTCCTATGGGGAGGCAAGGATGCAGATTTACTTTCGCTAAACACATCAGAAAAATCAATCAAAAAGTCAGGAACATCCTGAGCCTGGGGGGAGGCAGAAAAAACAGGAGTGTTGGTATTAACACATTGGCAGCCCCAACTGGTTACAGACACAGATTTCCAATCCAAAACAGGATTATGAGACTGTAACCAAGGGAAACCCAGTACGATAATGTCATGCAGATTATACAGAACCAAAAATTTGCAGCTCTCCTGATGATCAGGTTCAACCCTCATTATCACCTGAGTAGAGAACTGAGTAGTGTTGAGCATTCCGATACCGCAAGTATCGGGAATTGGCCGATATTTGCTGTATCGGAATTCCGATACTTAGTTCCGATATTTTTCCTATATCGTATACCGGAATCGGAAGTTCCCATAATTCTTTGAGAGGCAATGTGATTTTAGTCAGCCAATGAGGAATCTTATGAAGTGTGGGCACATCCTGTAATGCTGCGGTCATCTTAACTAATGGCATGGCTGTGATTGGCTGCTGAAATGATGTCAGAATGCACTATAAAAGGCGCCGCCGCCATTTTAGCGTCACTGTGCTGTGAACTCAGTTAGGGACAGAACGCTGCTCTGCTGACTCTGAGGACAGTTAGAGATTGCGATTTTGTGTACTTTGCTTTAGGCAGGCTAGTTTACCAACCGCTGTGTAAAGCTTCCTTTTGCCTTGCAGTGTTGTTTTAACAGCTCTGTGCAAGGTGTGTGTGTGAGAGTGCAGGTGACGCTGCAGTTTGCTCTGCATCCAACGCTGTCTGTAGGCATCTGCACGTGTCACTCACAGACTCTTTTTTTTTTTTTCTTTAGTACTTCTAGCTGCTCCATTGAATAGAAATTATAGTGTGACGCGCTTCCATCCGTATACTATACCTTGGTTGCAAACACTATAGAAGTACAGAAAGGGGCCTTTCACAGATAGTGAACAGTTGTGTTTCAGTGTTCACTGCAGTCTGTGAGGTTTTGATTTTTTGAGTGCATATCACGCTCCAGTTAGTTCTTCAACTACTGCTGGTTGTAGTCTGCTGAGGTGTGTCACTGCCTCATCCTTCACATTTTTCTCTAATTGGTGCTGCTCCATTATATTTGAAAAAAATCTAATCTATTAGTGTGACGCGCTTCCATCCGTATACAATACATTGGTTGCAAACACTATAGAAGTACACAAAGGGGCCTTTCACAGCTACTGAACAGTTGTCTGCAGTGTTCACTGTAGTCTGTGAGCTTTTCATTTTTTGAGTGCAGATTACGCTCCAGTTAGTTCTTCAACCACTGCTGGTTGTAGTCTGCTGAGCGTGTGTCACTGCCTCATCCTTCACATTTTTCTCTAATTGGTGCTGCTCCATTATATTTGAAAAAAATCTAATCTATTAGTGTGACGCGCTTCCATCCGTATACAATACATTGGTTGCAAACACTATAGAAGTTCAGAAAGGAGCCTTTCACAGATAGTGAACAGTTGTGTTTCAGTGTTCACTGCAGTCTGTGAGGTTTTGATTTTTTGAGTGCAGATCACGCTCCAGTTAGTTCTTCAACCACTGCTGGTTGTAGTCTGCTGAGGTGTGTCACTGCCTCATCCTTCACATTTTTCTCTAATTGGTGCTGCTCCATTATATTTGAAAAAAATCTAATCTATTAGTGTGACGCGCTTCCATCCGTATACAATACATTGGTTGCAAACACTATAGAAGTACACAAAGGGGCCTTTCACAGCTACTGAACAGTTGTCTGCAGTGTTCACTGTAGTCTGTGAGCTTTTCATTTTTTGAGTGCAGATTACGCTCCAGTTAGTTCTTCAACCACTGCTGGTTGTAGTCTGCTGAGCGTGTGTCACTGCCTCATCCTTCACATTTTTCTCTAATTGGTGCTGCTCCATTATATTTGAAAAAAATCTAATCTATTAGTGTGACGCGCTTCCATCCGTAAACAATACATTGGTTGCAAACACTATAGAAGTACACAAAGGGGCCTTTCACAGCTACTGAACAGTTGTCTGCAGTGTTCACTGTAGTCTGAGCTTTTCATTTTTTGAGTGCAGATTACGCTCCAGTTAGTTCTTCAACCACTGCTGGTTGTAGTCTGCTGAGCGTGTGTCACTGCCTCATCCTTCACATTTTTCTCTAATTGGTGCTGCTCCATTATATTTGAAAAAAATCTAATCTATTAGTGTGACGCGCTTCCATCCGTATACAATACATTGGTTGCAAACACTATAGAAGTACACAAAGGGGCCTTTCACAGCTACTGAACAGTTGTCTGCAGTGTTCACTGCAGTCTCTGAGGAATAACCACACTTAGGCCTTATAACTTTTCTGACTTTCTTTATCAATCTACCAAGATGAAGAAGGCAGGGAGTAAGGCACGTGGTCGTGGCCGTGGAGTTTCAGCAGGGAGAGGACGTGGGGATTCTGTGGCTGCTGCCGCACCCAGTGACACAGCATCCACCAGTTTTCCCCGTGAGCGTTCCTTTATGCGCACTTTTGTAGGAGCTCAGCGTACCCCCCTGCTGCGGGAAGAACAAATTGAAGCCGTTGTTGGTTGGATGGCAGCCAATGCATCGACTTCAATTGCTTCCACCTCCTCTCAGGACCACAGCACTGTTTAACAACCATCTGTCTCTTCACCGCCTGCCAAATTGCCCAGGCAGTCAGAGAGTTCTGAACTGGAGCCAGCTGAGTCTCTGCTTCTGTTCTCAGAATCTGTTGGCTTTCAAACAGGGGCCCAGCTAAGCAGCATTCTGGAATGTGAAGAAGAGGCAGTATGCAGTGATGCGCAACAGCTGTGTCTCTCTGAATGTGAAGAGGCGGGTGAGCCAGTGCCGATGGTCAGCACACCGCAGAACGCATCTGATGATGATGAGACTCAGGTGCCAGTTTCTGTTGAGCATGGTGCTGGCCAGACCACACAACAGCAGCAGGTGTTGGAAGAGGGTAGTGGAGATGATGAGGTCCAAGACCCAACATGGCGTGAGGAACAGGAAGGTGGTGGTAGCAGCTTTGAGGAAGAGATTGCCCCAACGGTCCAAACAGTAGGGAGAGGTAGGCTGCAGACTCGGTTGCCTGTAGCCTCCAGTTTGGCACCAGTTCTCTTCCAACAGCCAAAACGGGCGCTCCCAGGACTTGCACTGCGTGGTCCTTTTTTGACACACTTGCAGATGATATTTGCTATGTCAAATGCAAGCTGTGTCATCAAAAAGTAAAAAGAGGTAAAAGTGTCAGTAACCTTAATACCACAAATATGTGGAAACATGTGCGGTCAAAGCACGTGGTTGAGTTACAAAGACACACTGGAGATGTAGGCCAACCTACAGCAGCACCTACATCTTCAGCTCGTGTTGGAGCCTCTTCCTCTGTCAAGGTAAATATTCATATACTGTTATTCTTTCATACATATGTATGCTTCGCTTCCATTTTGTTTCATCGCCGCCATTTTAAGAAACAATAAGTTTTTCCTTGTCGAGTGAAACCAGATATATCAAATATAACAATGCTTCAGCTAAGATTGCACTAGCATCGACCTACACCCACATCTGTTTCCTCTGAGGAAATGTCAAGACGTCTGGGCCAGACCACATCAAGGAGTCTTACAAGGCTGAACTTTAATATGAAATATCACACTTATTGAGTGTTACATAGATGTAGAACTGAGCCCACGCAGCTATATTTCCCTACAGATACAGCCTGTTAGAACAAGACGTAATTAATCAGGGATGGTAGGTGCTAGACATAAACAGTTTGCCCATGATTGCAATTGCAAAGGACAATTATAATATGCCCAATGTCTAATGTCATATGTCCATTTCTATATTCTTATATTTTCATATATATATATATGCTTGTGTGCTTTGCCTCTATTCTGTGCTCTGAAGACAAGTCATATCGAAACTTAGTTCAAAGATAGCACCAGTATCCGCCAACATCTGTTCCTGAGACATTGACCCAGATCAACGCCTACTTCTGACAGACAAAGTTGAATCAAGCCATTGATGACGACCACAATGACATTTAACAATTGAAGACGACATCAACATCTGTCTGGAGACATGGGCCAATCAGGGCTGGCCGGATATTAGATGAATATAGCTTACCCCACGTGGGTCATCCTGTTTGTTATGTCTATATAATCCCGTGTATGCTAATAAAGACAGGACATTGCTGAGATCGGTGCCACTAATACCATTCTTGAGCGTGCTCTAAGTTTGAACCAGCCTTGTGTCTGACTCATACTTTGATTGGTCGACCCATGCTCTTAATCTAATCTGGAGTGACTGGAGGACGAGTGTTTGACGAGACGACCCCGTCACCTCCAGCTCACACACAGCTGGTTCGGCTTCCTCACAGGATCGCCATGGAAGAACCTCTGTCACTGTTGTCCAGAGACCCAGTGTTATTCCACCCACAGCTGCAAGTTCCCTGTCATCCTCACACTCCCAGGCCACAAAACAGCCATCGGTAGCACAGGCATGGGATAAAAGACGGCCATACTCGGCAAACCATCCACGACCACAGGCTCTGAATGCTGGCATTGCAAAACTCCTGTCCCTTGAAATGCTGTCATTCAGGCTGGTGGAGACTGACAGTTTCCGTAACTTAATGGCATTGGCAGTCCCACAATACAATGTGCCCAGCCTATTTTATTTCAGCAGGCAAGCCGTCCCTGGTCTGCAAAAGCATGTTGAGGGAAAAATTAAACATGCGCTACTAAACGCCGTCAGTAGCAAGGTTCACCTGACCACCGATGCGTGGACCAGTACCCATGGCCAGGGACGATACCTTTCCCTCACTGCTAGTGTTGAGCGATACTGCTCGATATCTAAAAATATCGTATCGAAATGGTATCGCTGATATCACTAAATATCGTCGATATCCGATTCCGATACCGGAAGTCCAATGTAAGTCTATGGGAACAAAATATCGCAACTAAAAAAAAACTTTATTTCCTTGTAAACACTAAATATACACACATAGAATACATATATATATATATATATATATATATATATACATGTCATTGTGACATATATATATATATATATACATATATGTATAGTTTATACACTTCTACATAGTAAAATATCCTCTGATTCAATTGCCGGGTAAAGCCGGCTTCTGTGAAAAGACAGAAGCACCCGACATGAAATGACACTTGGTGTACATAGGGTTAACCATGTCTTTTCATGTCCTTTGCTATCTGATTTGCACAAACAATTACATCAGTCTATGTGTGCAAAATTTCACACCTGTAGGGGTTAATTAAAGGTGTAAATTCGTTGTAAAAAAAACGGACTTTTTTGCTACGAATTTACACCTTTAATTAACCCTACAGGTGTGAAATTTTGCACACATAGACTGATGTAATTGTTTGTGCAAATCAGATAGCAAAGGACATGAAAAGACATGGTTAACCCTATGTACAGTACACCAAGTGTCATTTCATGTCGGGTTCTGCATTTTCACAAAAGCCGTCAATTGACTTAGCGGCTATTATACTATGTAGAAGTGTATGAACTATAAATATAAATATATATATATGTGTCACAAATTCAATGACATGTATATATATATATATATATATATGAGGTGTAAAATTGTTTAAAAAAAATGCGTGGGCTGCCGCCCTATTTTCGCAACCAGACAGACAAAGCCAGCGAATGGGGGCAGATAATAATAGCCCAGAGAGGGACCATTATTTTTGGCCCCCCCTGGCTACTAACATCTGCCCCAAGACACCCCAGAAAAGACAAATCTATAATTAGATTCGCCCTTTCTGGCACTTTGCCCGTCTATTCCCATTGCCCTGTAGCGGTGGCGAATGGGTTAATATGGGGTTAAAGCCACATTGCAATTGAAAGGTGACCTTAAGCCAGGTTAATAATTGAGAGCTGTCAATTAGACAACTATCAATTATTAATCCTATTGCATGAAATAAAAATAAAACACACACACACTTTAATTAAAAATCATTTTAATTAAATAAAGACACTGTAAGGTTCTATGTATATATTCCTGAAACTCAGTTTGTTCGTCAGCCATTTTACTTTCTGTCTTGCTGCAGCTATCTTGCCCTCAGTCAAAATGGAGTTTCCAGCTTGCATGTTCCCGCCCTGATTCTCTCCTTTGCTTCTTAAGCAGCCACAGCTGAGCAATCAGTGCTTCAGAAACTAGCCTGCAGTGAACCTGTGACTTGACTCCTGTAAGCCTTGGACCTTGTACTCCAGCTATTCCTACTGAGGAACTCTGAAGCACTTGTGGACTCTGAACCCTGCTCTTTGAAAGACCCACGTTTGCATGGACTTACGGTAACAGAGAAGAAGATCCTGAATCTGTATTGGAGAGTGATTGCTGAGCTTGGATTACTCTTGCTGCTGTGTCTCCTGTTTCTGTGTCTGCAAACTTTCTGTGATGATAGTGGTTGTGACTTTCACAACCATTCCAGGTGAGCAGTTCCCTTAATTTTTTTTTCTCTCTGCAGTGTTGCCACAGGTGAACATATTGTTTTTTTTTTCTCTCTCTTCTTCCAGTAATCCTGTCTTAAAAGATCTGGAAAATGGAGGCCCGCATAAAGGAACTTTGCGGAGTGATGATAATATCCTTGCAGATTTGCAGAATATAAAGACCCGTTTTACAAATCTACAGGCCTCAATAATCACAATTTGCAAGTGGTTGGACAGACTACCAGGATTTGGAGCCAGGATTGGGTTCTGAGGGGCGAGTCCAGGTCCTGCCGTAGCCCCAAGTGCTGGGTTTCCCCAAGTTGCGCCTTTTCGTTTTGGCGGTGAACTTTGAGAAATTCAGGGGATTTATTAATCAATGCAATCTTTTTTTTTTGCACATGTTCAAAATTTTCCCCACTGAACGATTAAGGTGCTTACTATAATTATGTTGTTTTACAACAAGGCTTTAATGTGGGCAAACCTCTGATTGAGACTGAGGATGATTGTTTGAATTACCTTGATGATTTTATTTCGCCATGGGGCAGGTGTTTGATGACCCCAATCGAGGTGCAACACCCTGAGCAGCCATGTTAGCTTTGCGCCAAGGTAAGCACTCGGTAGCTGAATATGCTTTGGATTTCAGGAGAGGGGCCCCTTGATACCACCTGGGACAGTTCCGCCAAAAAATCTATTTTTCGAAAGGGGTTATCTCCACTGATTAAGGATTGAATTGCTGTGCGACCCTCCCACTGCGTTAGGTGACTTTATTAACTACTGCATCCGTATTGATACTCGTCTGACTGAACGCAGGCAAGAGAGATGGTTCGAAAGCAATCGTACTAACCTTTTCCTACCTTCTCTCCAGCTAAGGAACCTTTGAGTAGGTTTTACACGGGAACCTGAACCCAGCAGGTAGGACTCTTTACAACGACGGGTTTAGTGATGCACGCAAGGAACATCGTTTTAAGGAGAATCTATGTTTCTATTGTGGTAAGTCGGGGCACTTCATTATAAATGCCCCAGCCGTTCTCGAAAGGGACTACTGCAGCACTATTCATTGTGAGTGTTGCGAGGAGGGGATCTGTCAGGTCCGAGCCTCAGGCTCAGAGAGATCTGCAGCAACAGATCTTGATTTCTCGGACTTAAACTCGTTACCTTGAGGACGTTGACTGTGTAAACGCTGCCATTTTTCAAGTTTCTCAGCAGTGTCCCAGCTGAGTTGTAAGAAAAACAATTCTCATTGCTTTCTTTCCATCAAAACTCTGGGATGACTCAGTTTTGGGTGTCTAGCTCTGCTATGATCGACTCAGGGGCAAGTGGAAATTTTATGGATGTCTCCTTTGCTCTGAAACAGGGAATACGTTCAGTGAAGAAGGTACTCAGTACAGATGGAAACTGTGGATGGCTCCCTGTGCCCTTGGACCAGTGGATCAGGAAACAGAGCCTTTGAGGGTTCTTATGGGTAAAGATCATCAAAGAAACTGTCCTTTATGCTTATCTCTTCTCCCCACTTTCCATTATTTAGGGCTACCATGGCTGCAGGCTCAGAATCCTACCATTAAATGGGAGACCAAGGAATTACACTTTCCAGAGAAACAGATGAGCCCCAAAGTTTCCAGCTTGCTCTGTTCCTAAGGAATCATGTCAGTCCCTGAACTACCAGCTGTATACCAGGACTATGTGGATTTATGTGACAAGAAGAACGCTGACCAGCTTCTCCTCACCGTCCATATGATTGTCAATTGAATTATTGCCTGGAGCAGAGATACCTTTTGGTAAGATCTACCCCTGGCGGGGCCCGAGCTAAAGGCTTTAAAGGATTACATAGATGAAAATCTAGCAAGGGCTTCATACGCCCCTCTTCATCTCCTCAGGTGCACCCATCTTCTTTGTAAAGAAGAAAGATGGATTCTGAGACCATGCGTAGATATAGGGAACTCAATAAGGTTTACTATTAGAAACCCGTTATCCATTGCCTTTAATCCCTGAGTTATTGGGAGAGTGCGACATGCCAAAATTTTTTTAAATAGATCTCGTGGGGCCTATAATTAGTCCGTATTAGACCTGGGGATGAATGGAAGACTGCATTCAGGTCACGCTATGGACACTTTGAATATCTAGTTATGCCTTTTGGTTGAGTACCACCCAGCCACTTTCCAACACTTGGTGAATGACATCTTCAGGGATCTCCTAGATACATTCGTGGTAATTTATTTGGATGATATTCTAATTTTTCTAACTCCAAGAGGAACATCATGGACATGTGAGAATGGTCTTGGAACGTCTAAGACAAAATCATCTTTACATCAAACTTGAAAAAGTGTGAATTCCATAGGACCGAAATTCAATTTTGGGGTATGTACTGTCTACACAAGGAATTAGTATGGATGGAAGCAAAACCAAGCCATCAAGGATTGGCCAAGTCTAGAAATGTGAAGGAGGTACAGCGCTTATCGGGTTTGCCAATTCTATAAACGTTTCATTAGAAATTTCTTGAGGTAGTGTCACCTATCACTCAACTTACCCCGGGAAAAAGGGCTAGGTTTTCTGGACTCCCCAAGTCCAGGAAGCATTTTCCGTCTAAAAGATAATTTACCACTGCACCTATCCTAGTACATCCCAACCCGAGCTTGCCTTCATAATAGAGGTGGATGCTTCAGACTGTGCCGTTGGAGCTATACTCTCTCAGAGAACAGGTGAGAAGAATGTCTTGCATCCCTGTGCCTTCTTTTCCCAGCAGTTGTCTTTGGCTGAGAGGAACTACGATGTGGGCAATAGAGGTTGTTGGCATTATTGCCGCCTTCAAGATGGAGACACCTTCTTCAGGGAGTGCCAGCAAATAGTCGTCCTGACAGACCATCGTAACCTTGAGTTTATCAGGTGGCTAAGTGCCGACTCCTCGCCAGGCTCGTGGAATTTTTCTTAAACCAATTTAATTTTATCATCTTCTTATAGACCCAGGATGCGCAAAAGGAAAGGCTGATGCACTCTCTAGGATTTACTCAGCAGGGACACGTCAATTACTCCTCCTAGACTATTCTTCCTGACTCTAGATTCCTAGGAGTAATTCATAATCAAGACCTACTTAAGGACATCAAGGAGCATACCATGCGGATTCCTTTTTGGCACAACCCCAAGGGACGTAAGTCTTGTCTTTAAGAATGGTGTGTGGATTCAGGGACAACGTCTGTATATTCTGAAACAGGTCAGATTAAGGTATTGCAACTCATTCACGATTCCAAGATAGTGGGATAGAGGAATTCTAAAGACACAGGATTTCTTTTCGTTTCTTTTGGTGGCCCACTTGCAGGAAGGATGTTTTGAATTATGTCACTTCATGTGAGGTCTGTGCAAGATGCAAAACACCTCGCTCCTCACCAACTGGTCTGTTCGCCTCTTCCCACCCCGTCCCGCCGTGGGGGATCCATTTCTTGGTTCATTGTGGAGTTACCAACCTCCGGGAAGCCCCATTTGTGGTGGTTGACCGTCTAACAAAGGAGCATTTTTCCTTGTGTCGCTTACCCACTGCCAAAACAGACATCAGATTTGATGTTAAAATGTGTTTCGCTTACATGGAGTACCGGATGAGGTTATTTCGGATCGAGGGGTGCAATTCACTTCTAGGTTTTGGCAAAATTTCTGTTGCGCATTGGACATTAAGTAACCTTTCTTCTGCTTTTCATCCCAGACTAATGGACAGACCAACGAACAATAAAACCCTGGAGCGTATCTCCGCTGCTTTATCTGCCACCTACAGGATGATTGGGTGGATCTACTTCATTACCCTGAGTTTCGTATAACAACTCTCAGAGTGCCTCCACTAAAAAGTCTCCTTTTTACTCTAATCTAGGTTATCATCCTAACATTCTACCACGATTTCCATAGAAAGCCTTTACCAGCAGTGGCTGAAAGAATCACGTCTTTACAGAAGAATATGGATCTTCTAAAGGAAAATCTGGAATCGGCTCAAGAAAGTACAAGAAAGAGCAGATAAATTTCGTAAACCTGCACCAGCTTTCAAGGTAGGAGACTTGGTCTGGCTGTCAACAGAAATCTTAATGTTAAGGATTCCATCGTCTAAGTTGGGACATAAGTACATTGGACCCTATAAAATCAGTAAAATTATAAGTGCCGTTGTTGTCGTCTTCAACTGCCCAGAACTATGAGAATCCACCCTGTCTTTCATGTATCCCTTCTAAAGGCTGCGACACCCAATACGTTTCCTGGACGTTCCTTCCTTGCCCTGACCCAGTGCTAGTCGATGGTCAGGAAGAATTTGTGGTGGAAAGGATTTTAGATTCCAGGTTGTATAGAAATCAGTTACAATATCTGATTAAATGGCAGGGTACCAGTGGAGGACAACTCATGGGAACCGGTCAATAACGTTAATGCTCCTCGCTTGCTCCGTCAGTTTCATCAGAGGTACCCTGACAAGCCTGGTCTGAGGTCATCCGGAGGTTGTCCTTAAGGGGGGAGTAATGTAAGGTTCTATGTATATTATTCCTGAAATCAGTTTGTTCGTCAGCCATTTTACTTTTGTCTTGCTGCAGCTATCTTGCCCTCAGTCAAAATGGAGTTTCCAGCTTGCATGTTCCGCCCTGATTCTCTCTTTTGCTTCTTAAGCAGCCACAGTGAGCAATCAGTGCTTCAGAAACTAGCCTGCAGTGAACCTGTGACTTGACTCCTGTAAGCCTTGGACCTTGTACTCCAGCTATTCCTACTGAGGAACTCTGAAGCACTTGTGGACTCTGACCCTGCTCTTTGAAAGACCCAGTTTGCATGGACTTACGGTAACAGAGAAGAAGATCCTGAATCTGTATTGGAGAGTGATTGCTGAGCTTGGATTACTCTTGCCTGCTGTGTCTCCTGTTTCTGTGTCTGCAAACTGTGTGACTATTTCTGCCAACTTGTATGAAGTAATACAGGACTTTTCTATATCAAACCTGTGACTCCTGTGTTTTCATCGCACCCAAGCACAAGACGCTATATGAACTGTACTACATACATTACAGACACATGTTTTTGACCATCTTTTATTTGACTGCAAAAACCATTTCCTGTAATAAAAATAAATAAAAAAGCAAAATTATTCTTACCTATCCATGCACAGTCAGGTCCACGGTTTGTAATCCTTCAGAAAGGGTTAATGTTTACTGTAGGGACCGCAGCTAATGCTGCGCCTCACAGTAAACCCCAAATGAATGAGTTCCTCTCCTGGCTGACAGGAGAGGAAGTGGAAAGCTTAATTGATTGCTTTCCACTTTCATTCAGGTCAGCCAGGGACACAATCAGTGACGTCAGAGGGAACTGATTAACAAAAATAGGGGTTCCTTCGAATAAAAAATGGCGTGGGGTCCCCCCTATTTTTGTTAACCAGCCAGATGAAGCAGACCGCTGAGGCCTGGATTTTCAGGCTGTTAAGGAGCCAAGATCCATGGACCTTGCCAGCCTGATAATACCAGGCCACGCAGTCTGTATATCTTGGCTGATTAACAAAAAATAGGGGATCCCTCGAAAAAAATTGGCGTGGGGTCCCCCCCTATTTTTTGTTAACAGCCAGATGAAGCAGATGCTGAGGCCTGGTTTTTCAGGCTGGTAAGGGTCCAATATCCATGGACCTTGCCAGCCTGATATATAACAGGCCACAGCAGTCTGCTTAGCTTGGCTGGTTAACAAAATAGGGGATCCCCTCGAAAAAAAAACGGCGTAGGGGTCCCCCTATTTTTGTTAACCAGCCAAGTAAAATGCAGACTGCTGCGGCTGGTATTAAAAGACTGTCAGGCCCATGGATTTTGGCCCTCAACAGCCTGATAATACCAGGCTACAGCAGCCCCACATTTGGCGCATCAAAAGATGTGCAATTGTGGCACTTTACCCGGCTCTTCCACTGCCCTGTAGCGGTGGCAAGTGGGGTAATAAGGGGTTAATGTCACCTTGATTGCACGGTGACAATAAGCCCGGTTAATAATGGAGAGGTGTCAATAAGACAACGATCCATTATTAATCCCAAAGTTATTAAATGCATAAAAAAAAAGACAAGCAAGAAAAAAGTATTTTAATGAAATAAAAGAGACAACACAGTTTTCATTTCTTTTATTACATCTTCATTCCTGCGACGCCATCGATCTCCTGTAAAAAAGAAAAAAAAACAAACCAACAGTATACCACCTGTCCGACGCAGTCCATAGTAACGACTGTCCCACGACGATCCAGCTCTGCTACATCGCAATGACAGGCAGAGCCTGTCATCGCGACGCAGCACAGCTGATTACCTGCTTCCCCGGCGGTGACGTCATCGGACTGACTGCTTTACGGCCGGGATTACCCAGCAGTCACTGCAGTTATCGCGAGAAACTGCATGTGACCGCCGGGGAAAGATGATGGCGGCCATGAAGCAGTCCAGGCCGTGACCGCCGGAGATCTTCTGCCAGGTAAGTGCCGCTGACTCCTGACAGACCCGACCGACGGACACTGACAGTGACAGACCCGACCGACGGACACTGACAGTGACAGTGACAATCCCGATTCCGGTATCCGATATGACGAAAATATCGGTATTCGGAATCGAAAGGCCGATACAGCTAATATCGGCCGATATCCGATATTTGCAGTATCGTATCGCTCAACACTACTCACTGCCCATTGGGTCAATGTTGTGGATCCGGGTACAGATCTTGCGAGTGGCGCTGTACGTGTTCTGCCAACTCCAAGGATTGCAGGAATCAAGTCTGTCCACATTGACTCCTCCTCCTACTCCAGTTCCTCAGAATCATCGCTGCAGGAGCCGTCACGGTCTACCTCCACATGGACCCGTGAACGCTTACCTGATGCGACCGATATGAGCACAGCCGTGGCCAAACGTCAACAGGCCGTCCTGAAATTAATTTCCATGGGGAATCGAAGCCACACAGCGCAGGAGCTCTGGAATGCCATCAAGCAGGAGAGCGACGTGTGGTTTTTGCCAGCGAATCTCCATCCAGGCTTGGTAGTGTGTGACAATGGCCGAAATCTGGTGGCAGCTCTGGGCCTTGGCAACCTCACTCACATACCATGTCTGGCACATGTGCTCAACTTGGTCGTGCAGAGTTTTTTGAGGGACTATCCGGATCTTGATGCACTGCTGCACAAGGTCCGCCTAGAGTGCGCTCACTTGCGACGTTCCAGCATCGCCAGATCGCAAATTGCAGCTCTGCAACGCAGATTTCGCCTTCCTGAACATCGCATCATATGTGACGTACCCACCAGGTGGAATTCCACGTTACATATGTTGGAGCGGTTGTGTGAGCAGCAGCCAGCAGTAATGGAGTATCAGCTGCATCAGGCGCAATCAACTCGCAATTTGCGCCGTTCACACTTCACCACTACTGAGTGGGCCTCTATGAAGGACATCTGCCACGTTTTGCGTGCGTTTGATGAGTCAACGCGGATGGCGAGTGCAGATGATGCACTAGTCAGCCTGACTGTCCCCCTTATCTGCCTGCTTCAAAAAACACTGCAAGCACTAAGGGATGAGGTTTTGGAAGAGGTGGAGGATGAGGAGACACAAATTCCATCACCTTTTGGACAGTCAGCGCAACGTGGTTCCTCCCAAAGGGCTTTGCAGGGCTCACTTTGTGAGGAGGATGAGGAGGAGTCAATGGAGGAGGAAGACATCGCTCCAGAGGGAGGTACACAACGCTCTAGTCAGTATGTAGAGCGAGGGTGGGGTGATGCAGAGCAGGCAGAGATTACGCCTCTTGCAGGGGACAGCGTTTCTTGGCCAGTTGGGAGTCTGCAGCACATGGTTGATTTCATGCTGCAGTGCCTGAGAAACGACCGCCGCATCGCCCACATTCTCACCACGTCTAATTATTGGGTGTACACCCTCCTAGACCCTCGCTACCGGGACAACTTACAAAGCCTCATCACACCGTTGAACCGGGAGCGTAAAATGCGGGAGTACCAAGACACACTGGTGCAATCCATAATGTTCTCCATTCCAGCCGAGAGCACTGCTGCTGCTGCTACTGCTTTACAAAGCAGCTCTGTGCGTCGAGGCAGTGGAGACAGCTCTGCAACAAGAGGGAGCACAAGCAGCGCCTCTTCAAAAGGCAAGACCAGAATGTTCCAAATGTGGCGAAGTTTTGTGGCAGCGCCACAAATGTCTACACCATCCGAGACGGCTCCAGTCAGCAGGAGGCAACGTTTCCGTAAGATGGTGACAGACTACATGTCTTGCCCTCTCAGTGTACTCCCAGATGGCTCTTCCCCATTCAAGTTTTGGGTCTCTAAGCTGGATACATGGCCAGAGCTTAGCCAGTATGCATTGGAGGTGCTGGCTTGCCCTGCTGCCAGTGTATTATCGGAGCGCGTCTTTAGTGCTGCAGGTGGTGTACTAACAGACCGTCGCATGCGACTATCCTCCGATAATGTAGACCGGCTTACTTTTCTGAAAATGAACAAGGCATGGATCTCGCCAGAATTTGTCTGTCCGTTTTCAGATTAAATAACTGGTTCGCAACGTTATCCATGTCTCCTGTTCCCTACACATGCACAGAAAAACCCATGTCGAACATGCTCCAAATAGGGAAGAGCCGTCACCCTGATTGTTATGCTTAAAACATGAAATTGTGAAGTTTTCCAGGCCTAGAATGATAAATTTTTATGACAAATATGGACAAATAATAATTTGTCATCACAGCGCATATCTGCACATGTCTATTAGAAATGGTAACACAAACTAAAACATAGTGTTCACTTTTTGAAATTAATGCATAAAAGTACATTTCATACTTATCAATTAATGCTTTTTAAGGAACTTTATCTGTACCTGTAAGATAATGCAGTCAATGGATGTACGAATCATAAAATCCTCATCATCATCATCACGAGTTTTATTTATGACAGACATTATAAAATACACATACTGATGCCAACTGTAACTTCACACACCATATATGAAATGGCCAGCATGTAAACCTGGTAATAATGTGCAATAATAAATTATTACATCTAGAAAGTGCATCATGCATACTGACAATAGGTAGTTATACCTGCAAGTGCTGTTGAAACAAGCACAACAGATATAAATTAATAATGGTATATAGGTATCACAGTGCATAGTTACTCATGGACAATGTCGATGTAATACTGTACCTCAATAAAGTCAGCGTCAACCATTATGGTTGTTAGTCTTGTAGATTGTTAAAGAGGGAACGTTCTTTTTTTGTTGGTCATAGGTGGAGTATTAGACAGTAAATGATTACTGCTGTCGTATTTTTGGCGTCCATAGGGCGCAATAACGCTGCGTAACGTCACATTTTATAGAGTCATCTAATTGACACACGGTACCCTACCCTACACGTGACAGTAGGAAGGTAGTGTTGACGGATAAAGCCTTGCGCAACCAGACATGCTTTTACCCTCTTCAACACTGTACAAGCAAAAAATGCATGATTGCAGCCGCAGACTTTATTGACGTACAGTATAACATCGCCATTACCCATCAGAGGCTGTCCACTGTCTGATACAGACATAGAATACACCTTTTCTATCCGTAGCCTTTGTTTCACCTACACTTGCAGCACACACTTAAATGTGACAATGCATTATGTTTTTTTAAATGGTTATTTTTTATCGTACATTATTGTGTCATCACATTGATGAGTCCATGCTGGACATGTCATACATGCTGTACAAAGTAACGATTTTATTAACTTAAATAATTGAAATGTCTGTGACTGTCACATCTAAATTGCAATGATGATGATGATGAGTGACTATTACAAAATCCATTGTCTTCACTATGTTATGGTTTAACATAGCGTTCCTTAAGCATTATTCATAAATACAAAAATGGACTTTTATTCTTAAATTTACAACACTATATTTTGTAACCAATTTTTTGGGTGGTGTGTTGTTCCATTTCTTGTTGGCATGTACTGTGAGACAGTGAAGGAATATGTGTTGAATGAGGTGTATATTTCACCTAAGTACTTTGCTGACTGGTATGAGCGAAATGTGTGGCTTTGTAAACCTGGTGGTAAAGAAAGGTCACTACACCTGCCATTCAGTACACGCTTGCAGCTCAGACCTGAATCCACTCAGGTGTTGATTAGGAAGCCAGAAGTAGGTGCTTGGGAGCACAGTCAGAGAGCTCGCTTAGTCTGGACAAGGAGTCCTGGCACAAGAAGCAGTCTCCAGGAGTATGAGCTGTCTCAGTCTGGGTGCTCGATGTACCCCGGACACAGGAGTAGTCTCTGTGACAATCCATGCGGATAGCTGCTGAATAGGAGGGGAGCTCTCTCAAGTCTGGACGTTGAAGGTGCCTTCAGACACAAGGAGGAGACTCTGTGAAACTCCACGCTGGTAAATGCTGAACATATGTGTTGTTTTGGCCCAGGCTATTAGAGTCTGGACCCGGATAGAAAGGGAAATCTATCTAAGTGTAATTAGTGGCTGGACAAGCCCAGGTCTTATGTTTATGATTTGGTTTTGATTATGTTCTGTTTGCTGTGGACTTTAATAAAACTGGTTGCGGCCAGTTTTTACCAGAACTGCTGTCTGTGAATGAACTGTTTCCGTGCCACTCCGTCTACCCGGACGGCGATCCCAGAGCTATATCCCCTGAAAAGCTTACAATTGGCGGAGAATGCTGGGGCAGCACAGTGGCTGATACAATTGGTGCTGGAATGTGCGTGCAGCACAGTGGCTGAGAGACAGCAATAAAGGTGAAGTCTGTTGAAGCAGCAGCGAGAAAAAAAAAAAAAAAAGTGTGTCTGCACAGCAAAGCTGAACTTGTTGTGGAAAAGACTGTGGAGTGTGCAGCAGAAAAAGAAACGTCTATTGGAGCAGTCTTAAAGAGACAGTGGCCCTAATAGAGTTTGCAGAGAAAAAAAAAAAAAAGTGTCTGCACAGCAAGGCTGAATTTTCTGTGCAAAAGACTGTGGAGTGTGTATGTCTTGAGTGAAGACTGCCGTTGTTGAGACAGAGAAGTCTGACAGCATGGATGACAGCATGGAGGCGCTGTTTGAACAAATGGCGCAAGTTAATGTGCAACATAAGACTGCCGTGGTTGAGACAGATAAGTCCGGCAGTATGGAGGAGCTCCTTGAGTACCTGGTCCAGGCCCAGCGGAGCATGCAGCAGAGCATGGAGCGGCAGCGCCTGCAGCACCAGCAGCGCATGCAGCAGGCCCAGCAGCAATTCCTGCAGCAGCAGCAGGAGAATAACCGGTTGTTTTTTGAGCATTTGCAGCACTACAAAAGACTTGCAGCGCATCGTCCCAAAGTAATGTTGCAAAGTCACCTGCATTGTCCGCTGTAAAGAAGGCGGTAAGACGGTCCCTGAAAAAGATGACACCTCGTGATGATGTGGAGGTATATCTCACTAGGTTTGAGGGACTGGCAGAGAAGGAGAATCTGCCCCTATCTGAATGGGCCATGATGGTCGCACCCTATCTGATTGGAGAACCCCAAAGGGCCTATGCTGACCTGAGCGAGCAGGACAGCCAAGACTATGCCAAGCTGAAAGCGGAGATTCTTTCCCGGCTGGGTGTTACGGTGACAGCCTGTGCCAGGGGAGTTCATGACTGGAGATGCAGTTGGGAGTCTGCAGTCAGCAAACCTGATTATGGAGTTGAAAAGGTGATAGTGGACCGCTACACCCAAGCACGTCCTCCTGAGGTACAGCCAGAGGTCGGACAAGGAGACCACCAGGACGCCAATCGTCTGGTCAGCCTGATGGAGAGGGCCTTCGCCACCAAGGACTGCCTCCGTGACCAGCCGTCTGAGAGGTCGTCACTTCGGAGTTCCTGGACGCCGAACTCTCCCGGTAAGAGCGTTCCAGCTGTTGGGGTCGTGTGGGTGGGAGAGTGTGTTGGAGATGTCGTGAAATTGCAGCCAACTGTCCAATAGAGGGGGAGCCTATGTGTTGTGATGTTGGAGGATCTCTCTCTCCCTGCGCAGAGCCTGTGTGTGTGTCCACCTCAGCCGAAGAGACTGGACCACAGGGGTCCCCGGTGGTTGTAAATGACTGCCCAGCACAGGCCCTCTTGGACTCAGAGAGTCCAGTGACTTCCGTATGGGACAGCCTGATTGATAGGGACTTTATCCCTGATAAACACCTGAGTGTGGTGTGCGTCCATGGAGACACCAAAGTCTACCCAGAGACTGCCGTGGACTTGATCCCCAAACGCGGGGAGGTTTCATGTGAAGTGGGGGTAGTGAAGAACCTGGTGCACCCCGTCATATTGGGTAATGACTTTCCCCGGTCTAAGGATCTCTGGGGGAAAAATGTTTCTGATGGACAGTGTGATGAAGCTCCTACTGAGGGTGCGCAGTCCCGAGGGGCGGAACACAATGCTAGTGGGCCGTTAAACTTATGTGATGATGATGATGATGATGATGATAATGATAATGATGATGATGATCATGATAATGATGATGACCATGATAATGATGCTGATGCTGATAATGATAATGATGATGACTGTGATAGAGATGAAATTCCTTTGCAGGTGATGGTGTGAGACGAGGATGGTGGTTCTCGGGAACCGAGTGTCCCTGACTTACCTGTGTCCTGTGACAATTTTGAGAGTGAACAATGGCGAGACCCCACTCTTAAAACGGCACAGGAAAATATAATTGTTCTAAATGAGGTTTCCCAAGAGCCTGGCTCTGAGGAGAGGTTTCCTCATGTTGCCATAAACACTCACCTGTTGTATAGGGACACTGAAGTCCAGGGAGAGGTCGTGAGCCAGCTCCTAGTACCTGAGCTATATGGAAGTATAGTGCTGGGGTTGTCACATAGTCACATACTTGAGGGACCACCTGAGGGAAACCAGGGACCAGATGGTGAAGTTAATGTTGTGGATGACATGTTAACTAAGGTTCCAGATCAAGATGTGAATGAGAATGAATTGTATAACCCTGACAGTGAGCAGGATGTGAATGAAAATGAATTGTATAACCCTGATAGTGAGCAGGATGTGAATGAAAATGAAGTGTATAACCCTGAAAGTGAGCCAGATGTGGCTGAGAAAAAGGGGTCAGACAGTGGTAGTGATAGTGAATCATCTGATGACAATAAAGCAACCAGTGCAAATGAGGAAGGCATGGTAGCAGAGGAGGTTGAGAGTCCTGAGAAGAAAGCTGATGCTGACCTTACAGCCGGACAGAAGATGGCATCTGAAGATGTTTTACAGTTGGCCGGTTCCCTGGTGAAGACTAAGATGAAAGGAGGAGAGCTGAGCTTTAAAGGCAGGACTCTGAAACTGAACACAGCACAAGTGGATGCTGTTGAAGATGAGAAGTTATCAATGTGTGGTGTGGATCTGCATCATGCCAAGGACTCTGAGGGTGATGCTGCAGAGGTGGAAAAAGCCATGGAAGTGGTAGACACCAAACCAGATGCCTCACCAGAAGCTGAGGTCTCAAGTGAAGCTGTGAGGAACAAGACTGAAGATGTGGGGACTGACTCTGCCCCGGAATCTGTTTATGCCGGAGACAGCGGCGTGGACGGTGTACTGTCCGGATCCGTGGCTGCAACTCGCGAAGCTGGGCCGGAAGTTCGGCGCCCAGTGCTCCATCGGTGTTCCCGAGCGACACAAAGGATCTGGATAAATCCCAAGATGAGATTTTGAGACATCAGGTTGGCCTTGGTGAGCTCAAGCGCATTTTCATGGAGTCTACACCTGAACCACGTCCCAGTGAGTGGGAGGGGCGATGTGTCGCTCCGTTGCCGCTGCAGACACACAGGAGCTCAGATGGGATGCAGAACGTGGTGGAAGAGAAGACTGATGGTAGGGCTTCTGAGCATGTCCTACCAGAAGAGCCTGTACAAGAAGAGGATGAAGTATGTGTACCGAAAAAGAAAAACGATCAGCTCCCTCTACAGTGCCAATCGTTTGAACAGTGTGGCTCAAAATGGTCAGAGACCATGACAGAGGCGCTTAAGTTCTGTGAAATAGAATTTATGAATCAACTGATATTTAAGAAAGTAGATGTGCTAAAAAAGGTTCAGGGGGAATTAGAGAAAGCTGAAAAAAACCCTATACCTCCTGTGACAGTTGGTGACACAGGGTCAGTGCCCCAAAAACAGGAGGTACGAAAGTTTCTGAGGAAGGATCAGCAGAGGTGTTCTGACGTGCCTGGTCGTACTTCTCTGGTGAGGCACTATATCGAGACTGAGGCTGGCACTAAGGTCAAGCTGAAACCGTGCAGGACACCCGAGGCCCGCAGAGAGCATAGGCCTGGGAGGGTACAGCGTAGTGCGGTTGCTTTAGGTGAAGATACAGATGACAATGGTGAAGATGAACTTGGTGTTGGCCATAACTGGTCCGGAGTTCACTGTCTCTTTAGGATTGTTGACCAGCCCTCCGGTCTGGATGACCAGCCCTCCGGTCTGGAGAAGAGGGGGGGGATATGTGAGACAGTGAAGGAATATGTGTTGAATGAGGTGTATATTTCACCTAAGTACCTTGCTGACTGGTATGAGCGAAATGTGTGGCTTTGTAAACCTGGTGGTAAAGAAAGGTCACTACACCTGCCATTCAGTACACGCTTGCAGCTCAGACCTAAATCCACTCAGGTGTTGATTAGGAAGCCAAAAGTAGGTGCTTGGGAGCACAGTCAGAGAGCTTGCTTAGTCTGGACAAGGAGTCCTGGCACAAGAAGCAGTCTCCAGGAGTATGAGCTGTCTCAGTCTGGGTGCTCGATGTACCCCGGACACAGGAGTAGTCTCTGTGAGAATCCATGTGGATAGCTGCTGAATAGGAGGGGAGCTCTCTCAAGTCTGGACGTTGAAGGTGCCTTCAGACACAAGGAGGAGACTCTGTGAAACTCCACGCTGGTAAATGCTGAACATATGTGTTGTTTTGGCCCAGGCTATTAGAGTCTGGACCCGGATAGAAAGGGAAATCTATCTAAGTGTAATTAGTGGCTGGACAAGCCCAGGTCTTATGTTTATGATTTGGTTTTGATTATGTTCTGTTTGCTGTGGACTTTAATAAAACTGGTTGCGGCCAGTTTTTACCAGAACTGCTGTCTGTGAATGAACTGTTTCCGTGCCACTCCGTCTACCCGGACGGCGATCCCAGAGCTATATCCCCTGAAAAGCTTACAGTGCATATATGCGTTTATATTTGCAGTGTCTTTATTTTTATTCTTGAAGTTAGGAAACATGTGTATCTTCGTACCGTGTTAGCCAGTAGATAGAAAAATATTTAGACTTGAGAGTCCGCAGTGGTTGTTACCTTTTAATGGATAACTGAAAAGATGGTAACAAATTGCAAGCTTTCGAGGCTATCACGTCTCTTCATCAGGCAAAGACTAAAACCAAAAATGAAGCATCACATATTTCTATACACAACAGGACACAGGAATAGTGAAATAGGTAAGACAAGTAAGTGACGTGTAGCAGAACTCTCATTATCACAGAGGGATGAACATAAATATTGTAACAGTTCCTACATAAGGATAGAAAGTTTTATTGCCCTCTGATTGGGGTCTGGTTTTGTGTTTTCATGCCCCTGGAAGGGCAGAGACGCAGATTCCTTAATTGATATAGAATGACATAAATCCGTGTGATCTATTCATTCCATCACTAACAGTGTCAAAGGTCATGATGAGCTTATATTCTGAAACCTTTGTATCTTTCTCATATTTGAAGTTATATTTTAATACCAGTAATTCCATATCCATCATGCTATGACCGGGCATACACAATTGTTTTGCCACAGGTAAATCCATTATTTTTTCTCTTATTGTGTGGCGCTGATAATTCATCGTTGTTCTCATTTTTTGGCCGGTCTCCCCTCACTTGTCCCTCCCTCACTTGTCTTACCTATTCCTGTGTCCTGTTGTGTGTAGAAATATGTGATTCTTCATTTTTTGTTTTAGTCTTAGCCTGATGAAGAGACCTGAGTAGTCTCGAAAGCTTGGAATTTGTTACCATATTTTCAGTTAGCCATTAAACGGTATCAACCACAGAGGACTCTCAAGTATAAATATTTTTTATTCTTGGAATTGAAATTCATCATTTTATTGTCCTAGTAAAACTTCATTTATTCTTGTTTGAAGTACATACATTTGCAATGGCCACGTAACAAGGCAATAACTCAATATTTTATGCCTACACCCTCCTTGACCCTGGGCTTCAACACCGCCAGTTGCTGCTCAGAAGTGTTAGATGCACAGATGAAAACAATCGCTGATGTGTTTGTGGGGTTCAGTAACGCCTGCTGTTCCCTGCTGTGTGTCCGGCAAAAATTACTGCTAGCTACCTAATCATGGTGAAAAAAACATGACATGTCAAAGTGTCTAGTGCTACACATAGATATGAGGCTACACCCTGATTTCTAAGCTGTAAACATTTGAAACGTCAACTTTAAAACCATAAAATGATTAGTCTTTGTCACAAATCTGTTACAAAATAATTGTGACATATTATTACAGATATGCACATGTCGAAAACAAATGCAAACACAAAAGCCTACTTATGCTATAGGATACTGATGGTCAACCTTGTCTCTCCATAGCTTAGACAAATCCAACTCACATCATGACTCAAATTCTGCAATGTTGGAAGTGCATAATGTGGGTTGAACTTTGACAACTGCTGCAGTGCGAAGGTTATACTTCAGTGTTCTTGCCTTTTAAATAAAAGCATACAAGTAAATATAATAATCCAATGTTGATTAAGGGACGTGATGTACACCTGTAATATTGTGCAAACAATGCATGTAGGAATAGTCCTCTTCAACATTACTTATATTTGTGTCATTTTAAAAAATACATATTTAATTAGAAAGTTAACAGCCCATATCATAAAGGTCCTTCATGTAAACATGATAATCGCTAACAAAAATCATGCATTACCTTGGTAAAGTCAATAGTGCATAGTCACAATAGCAAAATATATACCTGTAAGTGGTGCTGAAAGAACGACAACTGATAGAATAGGTGAATGATATCTATTTATCAGACTGAATAGCGACACCTGTACAATGTCGATATAATACTGTACCTTAACAAAACAGCTGTGTCACACCTCACACTCGTTTTTCTTTTAGCTTGTTATGTAATAGGGCACATGCGTGTATGTTTCATCATAGGTGCATGTTTACTGAGTAAAGCAGTCATGACAACGCCTTTGTGTTGTCGGTACGCTTGCGATGATGAACGATGCGCACCATGAATGTTAGTCTGCGTCTAAGACGTACAGACGCTCCAATACCCAACGCGTCACAGCAGGAAGCCAGTCTGTGCGTCCAAACAAAGGCGCAACCATACATGCACGTAACGTTTTATAAAGCTATATAAAAAAACGGATGTAGTAGTAACGCACACTTTATTGAGGTACAGTATTACATCGCCATTCACCATCTGTGGCTATGCAGTCTCATCTATATATACCTTATCTATCCGTTGTCATGCTTGCAAGTCCACAGTCAGGCATAAATATCTGTTTTCACTCTGCACTCTGCACTTTTTAAATTTTTTATTTGTTAATATAAATGATTGGCACATATTATCAGTATTACATGATGGAAATTTTAGATATTTTTAAAAAATTTTTTAGTGAGATTATTCACCAAATGTAAAGTTTTATGAATGTCAAAGATAACTTGTAATGCTGATTATGTTTTTAAGTCAGCCATTCATTGTCTAAACAATAAAAATGGTGTACATACTGTTACTTAGCCATCATTAATGGATTCTGATATGTACTTGTATGCTTTTATTTTAAAACCGTATAGCAGATTATTTAACCTATTTTAATTGTGGTTTGCATTGCTTTTCAACATGTTAATGTATGCGTTTATGTTTGTAAATTATTAATTTACATATATTTTTTAATTTAAATCATCATCTTATGGTACTAAAGTTTATATTTCTCTTGTTTGGAGTATAGACATTTTTAATTGACACGTAACAAGGAAAATACTTGATATAGTATTTAAACATCCTCCTTGACCCTGGGCTCCAACACCGCCAGTTGTTGCTCGGAAGTGCTGTTAGCACAGTGAACACTTGCTCCTGTGTTACTGGGGTTCAGTAATGTCAGCTGTTCCCCTGCTGTGTGTACGGCAAAAAGTCCTGCTGCCTCCACCATGTTCTCTTCTCATCCCTGGGCTACAACACCGCCAGTTGTTTCTCGGAAGTGCTGTTAGCACAGTCTACACTTGCTCCTGTGTTACTGGGGTTCAGTAATGTCAGCTGTTCCCCTGCTGTGTATACGGCAAAAAGTCCTGCTGCCTCCACCATGTTCTCTTCTCATCCCTGGGCTACAACACCGCCAGTTGTTTCTCGGAAGTGCTGTTAGCACAGTCTACACTTGCTCTGTGTTACTGGGGTTCAGTAATGTCAGCTGTTCCCTGCTGTGTGAACGGCAAAAGTCCTGCTGCCTCCACCAGTTCTCTTCTCATCCTGGGCTACAACACGCAGTTGTTTCTCGGAAGTGCTGTTAGCACGTCTACACTTGCTCCTGTGTTACTGGGGTTCAGTAATGTCAGCTGTTCCCCTGCTGTGTGAAAGGCAAGAAGTCCTGCTGCCTCCACCATGTTCTCTTCTCATCCCTGGGCTACAACACCGCCAGTTGTTTCTCGGAAGTGCTGTTAGCACAGTCTACACTTGCTCCTGTGTTACTGGGGTTCAGTAATGTCAGCTGTTCCCCTGCTGTGTGTACGGCAAAAAGTCCTGCTGCCTCCACCATGTTCTCTTCTCATCCCTGGGCTACAACACCGCCAGTTGTTTCTCGGAAGTGCTGTTAGCACAGTCTACACTTGCTCCTGTGTTACTGGGGTTCAGTAATGTCAGCTGTTCCCCTGCTGTGTGAACGGCAAAAAGTCCTGCTGCCTCCACCATGTTCTCTTCTCATCCCTGGGCTACAACACCGCCAGTTGTTTCTCGGAAGTGCTGTTAGCACAGTGAACACTTGCTCCTGTGTTACTGGGGTTCAGTAATGTCAGCTGTTCCCCTGCTGTGTGTACGGCAAAAAGTCCTGCTGCCTCCACCATGCTCTGTTCTCATCCCTGGGCTACAACACCGCCAGTTGTTTCTCGGAAGTGCTGTTAGCACAGTCTACACTTGCTCCTGTGTTACTGGGGTTCAGTAATGTCAGCTGTTCCCCTGCTGTGTGTACAGCAAAAAGTCCTGCTGCCTCCACCATGTTCTCTTCTCATCCCTGGGCTCCAACACCGCCAGTTGTTGCTCGGAAGTGTAATTGGCACGGGTACTCACTCCTGCCAAGACTGGTTACAGCACGCCATCTGTTTCCTGTCAGTGTAAACGTCACTTAGCCTCCAATAAGTTGTCCTGTCGTGTTGCGGTCGGGTTAGCCGACTCTATGGTGCTTGGAGTTTAGGTGCTTCCTATGTGTGCTGCGGAATATGCAAATAAAGGCTGTTTCCGGTATGACAATAGGACAATCACCCACTGTAGTACTGTGGGATTCGGTAACTGCGGCCGGCTCGCGGCCTGTCAACTTTAATTTCCATGGGTACCTTCTGCTACCCGTCCGGGTTCCAGTACCGTCAGCTGGTTCTCCGCAGTGCCTTTGGCCTAGGTGCCTCCATCTCGGTATCCGAGTTCCAGCAACGTCTGTTGGTCCTTGGTAGTGCTTTGGAGCACAGGTACCTCCTGCTTAGTAACCGTGTCCCAGTAACGTCAGCTGGTCCTCGGTTGTGCCATTGGCTCTTTTCCTTCTGCTGCCCCTCCGGGTTCCAGCACAGTCAGCTGGTCCTCGTTACTTGCATTGGCTCTTGTACCTTCTGCTACCCGTCCGGGTTCCAGTACCGTCAGCTGGTTCTCCGCAGTGCCTTTGGCCTAGGTGCCTCCATCTCGGTATCCGAGTTCCAGCCACGTCTGCTGGTCCTTGGTAGTGCTTTGGAGCACAGGTACCTCCTGCTTAGTAACCGTGTCCCAGTAACGTCAGCTGGACCTCGGTTGTGCCATTGGCTCTTTTCCTTCTGCTGCCCCTCCGGGTTCCAGCACAGTCAGCTGGTCCTCGTTACTTGCATTGACTCTTGTACCTTCTGCTACATTTACAAATTGAAGATTTTTTCAATGCTTTTTTGGGTAATCACTCTGGATCTCCAACAATGAAGACGACGACCCTGATGACCACCCCGAAGAAGATGACGACCACAAGGACGACGAGCATCAAGCCAACCAGCCTAAACACCATCACAAAGAAGAAATAAAAGATTACCAAACAGGACTAAGAAGGTTAAGACAAACTGCAAGATACAGAACAAGAGACTTAAGAACAATAAGCAGAAGATCAAAAAGCAGAAGAACATGAAGTATAAGACCAAAATGAAGAGCAAAATATATGCTCTAAATTCTAAGCAGAAGAAGACTAAGCAGTGTATGGGGGTGAGACTGTTCCTCCTCGTGGTGCCCCTGGAAAATGCATGCTGCTGCAGGCTAAACTGAACACGGACAAATACTGTTGTAATTTAAATCTTTTGTGACAGCAAGAACGGAAGGATGAAAAATTCATACTTTGACAGATTACAAGTACAGGATTCTCTGTCACAAATAAGAATATGATGAAGAAGATGAAGTACAATATGAATAAGAATAATAGTTTAATAAGAAGAATATGAGTAATGTTAACAAAAAGATGAATAGCAAGAAGTTTAAGAAGAAGATAAAGAAGGTGAAGATGAAGAATAATTTGATGAAAAAGATGATGCTGCTGAAGATTATGAAGGGAAAAGTGTGTCAAAAGTTAAAAAGGTGAAGAGCATGGAAGTTGTGAAATATACATATTTGCCAAAATAGAAAAAACGTTAACAACATTGTCAATTTCTTCGTCAATCCGAACATCTTTAAAAAAAAAAATATTTATGCTATTCCATTTAATTGGGTTAAACATCTATGCCTTTAATGTCTCCTCAACCTTCCACAATACATTCTACATTACTCTTTGTTGTTTTCCTTCATGTACAATTAACCAACAAGGCAAGAATGGGGTTTTTTTAATTCCGATATTTTGTTCCCATAGACTTACATTGGATTTCCGGTATCGGTATCGGGTATCGCCGATATTTTAATGGTATCGGCGATACCATTCCGATTCCGATACTTTTGGATATCGGAAAGTATCGCTCAACTCTAGAACTGAGGTTTATTCTCAGCTAAAGGGGTAGAATCGATC